>JAJJMA010059382.1:93105-116767 GCA_023529015.1 Papaver nudicaule
CGTGCTATGGGCATACCGAACAACTCGAAAAGAAGCAACAGGAGAAATACCTTTCATGCTGACTTACGGAACCGAAGCTGTGATCCCCACTGAGGTTATCATCCCTACAACCAAGAACGAAGCATGGGAGAAAAATCTAACCACGGACCTCATCTACGAAAAGTTAGACGATCTAGAAGGACGAAGGGAGACTGTACTTCAAATAATGGAAAACTATCAACGGAGGATAGCCAAGGAGTACAACAAAAAGGGGATTCTTCGAAACTTTACGGTGGGAGAATTTGTAATGAGGCAGATACCACCATACCAAAAGAAGACTGAATGGGGCAAACTAGCCCCCGTATGGGAAGGACCATATGTCATTGAAGATATTGCAGGGAAGGGATCCTATTACCTCAGAAACATGCATGGAGACACTTTGCAACAACCATGGAACGCCCGGTACATTAAGAAGTACTACCCATAGGGCAAAGGAGGAGCAGGAGTTACTAGTCTGAAGTTCCACCACTCATCTTGTGTTACTTTCCACGAAGGGCGCTACGACGCAGTTCATTAATAAAATGTTTTTTTTCTCCAAAGGTGATAGAATTTTAAAAGTAACAGCGATGTAAGTGCAATAATAAGTTTGCCAGCAGCCTAAGCGCAATAATATGTTGCCATGACAGGAGTATACCTGCTGATCACAAGTCATCTCTAGGATCCTCATTAATATGTATGAGGCGATGCATAAGAATCCCAATGATAGCTCGAACGTCGCCCCTAGCGGGAGAATCCTTCTCCTGGGTTAATGTCATAAATCATCCCCTGGCCAAGGATGGTTGAAAGATAATGCTTAACCCAAGAAGGTTGAAATGCCTGAAAAAGTAGACACTAAGGTGAAGATCTCTTGATCAACAAGGTTACCATTCAGATATATACGATTACAAAAGATTACAAGTAACGAAGGACAGGTACACGAAGGCAAAAAATGGCCAGGAATTCACCCAACAGGTCAAAATGCAGGTGTAAACAGGGAATTCCGAATAATTTCTTCCGTAAGAAAGGGAAACTAAGGGACATCCATCCTCGGAAAAGCGATGCCAGGGAAGTAGCACTCGGCTTCAGCAAAAGCTTCATTCACGGTAATCGCAGCAGAACGGGCGTAGGTGAGACTCAGCCCCTCCGTTTGAGAAGCAACAGCAGCGGCTACCTTAGCGTCAAAATCACGAAGCTGGGATTTCAAAAGGACAGCTTCGGCAACCGCAGTTTCTTCACGAGCCCTAGCCTCTTCAGCAACACGCCTATACTCTTCTGTCAACAACGTAACAATATTAAGTTCGGGTTTCAGCTCTGAAACCCGGTCATCAAAGATGGACATTTGTGAACCCAAAGGAGGATCAAGATCTCTTAAGAAGAACGAAGACCAGTCCACGGGCTTCACGACAGCAAAGGACAAGGGGGAGGCGTGAGTAGCAGATTTTACCACTGACTCAAGAAGGCCAGACGAATAAGGAATGCAAACCTCGGCGGTGCAAGACAAGGCTCCACGGGCCTTATTGTAAACGAGTTCGAAAATCCATTCACAAAAGGCAAAACTTCAAGATAGAAGTTTTAGACCATGGCTTATATGAACGCGTTCACGGACAGTTCCTTCGAGTTCACGAGTTACTGAACTCTTATATGAACGCGTTCATGAGAAACGACTGAGTTCAGGAATTTCCCTTCCAGCATATGATTGCGCTATTCAGGTGTAATTCAAGAACTAGCTCTATTCCCACATTCTACTTAAGCATTGGTCACTTAGTGACCTAAATGCTAAGGGAACTAATCTTTGATCCTTCGAGATCACTATAAACAACATCATGGACTATTCAATCGATAGAATGGTAAATACGAAACCGAAAGGAAAACCTTTGTAACCTTTTAGTGAGGACTATGAATTTATCAAGTGTGTAAGCTCTGGTCTTCATCTTCAAATGGTCTTCTTCACGAATACCTAACCTATCCTAGTCCGAAATGATATTGTAGACTTATCAAGGATTGAGTTTTCGTCAACTAAACTTGACAACTGACTTGAGATAGCAACGCCAGTGGGTTCAACCGAGCTATGCTCTAACACTTACAACTCTAGGCATTGCATATGCTCTTTTGCCACTTTCAACTAATTGATGTAGGAAATCATGTACATATGATCCCATATGCAGGTGTTAGCATTTGTTTTTTTGGATTTGCATTCTAACTGCATGGTTTTCATTTCATACGCCACCTGATTTGCTTCTCAGTAAGCATGGCTGAGTCGAACAGAATATTTTGTTGCATATGGATTTTAATCTCTTCAATCATTGATCTCAAGAGCCACGAAACCTCATTCCCAATCTTTCATGAGTTAATGAAGAGCTTTAGAGTCTACTTCAAACCAATTTCCTTGCTAGTTATGTTGTATCGTATGACTTGCCACCAATAGTCCTCATGTTACTTCCTCCAATACAGTTGTTATTCAAAGTAAGGTTGTTATTGTTGAAATCACATCTCCCTATTGGTTTCTGCATATGATGCCCCCACTTGCAGGACCAAGATTATTCTTTGACGCTCTATTTGAATTGAATTTAATCCACTCAGGAGGTGGTGGTGTCCAAGCAACTATGATTATAGTTTGATTTGTTGTTGTTGTTCTTCGGCTTCTTTGTGTTGGTAGTTGGTTTGGAATGAATGGAATAATATGACTCTGAGCCCATTTTAATTCTCATACCTATTTTGCACGATTACATTCAAATAAAATATGATTACTTGTTTTTGTTGAGTTGTTGCATATCAGACAAATGTCGATTGTGGTGATGTTTGTAGAGTGGAGCATGTCAAAGGAGGGTAGACCCTTATGAGCGTCTTTCCAAATGAACAGTCTAACTGTAGGCGGACAATTGAGTCTCCAAACTTTAGAGTCCAGTTCCACAGGGTGTTGAATTGTTGGGTTTTGCAGTATGTTTGTATGCAGTTGCGGTGATCTGGAGGTATCTTGTTTTTGTTGTGTACCGGCCATTCTTGGAGTAAGGACAAATAATTGTATCTTTGGTTGGATTCAAAAAATTCAAACCGACAACAAGAATTGCACCCTATTTCAAGGTCCCTTATATTTTTTTAAAGTTCCGCAAAAGGACCTCTTCATATCTGTTATTTGCTAGCCAAGCATCTTGGTCAAATGGAACATCATCTACGATACGATATGGTGTCCCATGTAAGTACAACAAATATAATGGTGTATTAACATTTTGAATTTATTTGACACATTCGGAAAATTGATGCATATAAATGTTGAAAATGCACGAATTTAAAATACTTATTTCGAAGTCTCCGAAATGAAATGTGTAGTATACCACCAATGCTCCACCAAACATAGTATCAATTTTTTTTATGCTTCTTCGCTGTTATGAAGTACAAAACAACTCCAAGGAAATTTCTCGACAATTATCTTAACACCAGGAGATAGCTTTCATAAACCATTTTAACTTCTTAGACCTCTTGGTTTTTGATATTATACTAGTTCTACCAGTTTTTGTAGTTATATGGCCCTGCTCTTTAGCCAATTCTCTTGGAAGTTTTTCTTCATCTGGATCCAAATCTACCATCGGTTGAGGATATAGGAGTTGTTGACTGGAAAATATTTGATTTGTTTATCTATTAGTCTAGCATTGAGATTGAATTTGAGTCGTTTTATATTTAGCACTTTGTAGAAGTAGAATTAGAAGAATTTTTGGCGAGAAAATTTGTAAAAAGAGTGGTGGCAATGTCACGAATCAAAGATTTGATTGAAAAGGTATTTTTATGGGGGGAAATATGGTCGGTGGAAATTATAGCCTTCGAATGGGTCTCATTGATCCGTGCGGACTACACTGATCGCCCTACGGATCAACTTAATCCGTGCAAACTTCTCTGCTCCGCTAGGTTCTCTGTGGCCCTCCAACTTGCTTTCCCGCTGTGAAAAATTAGGTTTTTCCGTCCACGTGGAGTGACATCATTCTCTATTTGTCCATCACCTCTGGCATTGCCCTAATATAGAGTATTTTTCAGATACCTCTAAAACTGTAAATACATTCTCAAGTGTTCAATTCCGATCTTCTTATTCTTCTTCTCCACGTGGCTTCGAAATCAGATATTTCCTCTTGAACCTCTCACGAAAACATGATCATTTAATTAAGAAGGAGATAATAATATCTGACTGGAAAGAAATCGATTTTAAAACGGGGTCACCTATAATTGAGTTGAAGGTACAAATATGTTCATGTTATTTATTATTTGTTTGATAAAAGAAGGGTTACAACTCAGAAACCTTAAGATTTGTTCAAAATCTGCTTAAATCCTTTTGTTATTTCTTTTTAAAAATTTTTTTTTGTTGGTTGACGAAGGCCTAAAGTTATTAAAATTTCTAATAAGAAATGAATTTTGGGTGAATCATACGAATTAATCAGCTTAACCTCGTTATTGTTTGGTGATTCCCTAAATCGTAATAAGCAACGTAAAAGTTGGGTTTGATCAACATACATGAATTTTTGTTAGAATGTCAAATGATTTAATTATTGGAAACCCTATACCTTTTAGTCCAAGATATTGTAAAATGATCATGACTAATTAATGTTAATCATTTGTTTTAGTTTGTAGATTCTGTTATAGATTAATGCAAGGATAACGATTCACGTTTTTTTTTTTGTGAGATTATAACCTATAATCGGTCACAATCAGTGGGATCGAAGAACATAACCTGCCGATTAAAAAATCGTACAAACCAATTAAAAAAAATCGACGGTTATTTATATATCGATCTTACCTATTCTGAGATTTTATGAAAGGAATCAGCAGATATTTACGACATACTTATCGTATCCTTGGTTGATTATCTGCCTATTTAAAAAATACTAAAAGAATTGTTTGGTAAAAAATTCTTAATAAACCGACCAATTAGACAAAGCTCAAACGGACAGATTCAATAATGCTTTCATAAAGTGGACCCCCTGCAAATCCGGTCAGTGTGGTATGAAACCTCGGTTCTGGCTCTGTCCTAAACCTCTATTCATCCAGCACCACTGCTTTTCCTATTCCATTCCTTATCTTGGGTTTTGTTTTTGAAAGAAGTGGGAATTAAGCATTTGACCCTCCCATCACTCCCCCTTACTCTCTTGACCCTGTGCTTGGATGAGGCCCATTTAATATTGAAGGTCAATAGAGAAATATTTAGGGTCATTTGAATAAAGTGTGGGAACTCTATTTTCAAAGGGTATAATTGTCAATCAAACTTAAATCATAAACCGTACGTTGGAATTCGACAAATTCTATATGTTTGGAAAACTCTTTGAAAGACTACATAATAAACATAAATACGAATATTAGATATTCGTTTTATAAATAAATATTATTGTCTAAATGATTTTAGAAAATTAGATGTGCGTATAGTCTTTACATCTATAAGTTGTAGCTTAAAAATTCCAAAAATTAGATGTGCATATATTGTTCACATTTAATAGATGTGCATATAGTCTTTACATCTATTAGTTGTAGCTTAGAATTCCAAAAATTAGATGGGCATATACTCTTCACATATAGTAGATATGCATATACTCTACACATCTATTAGTAGTAGCTTAGAATTCCAAAAAGTTAGATGTGCATATACTATTTACATCATGTTGAAGAATAAACACCATAAACACTTTCATTGAGAAATGGATAGTAGAAATTAGTGAAGACAATATACACAATCCAATCAAGATTTCTAAAAGTTTGAGTTTCACGGCGAAATAGATATCCATAGTGAAAACAACAAACAAGATATCATTATCAATTTTGATGTGAAGACAATATCTACATAAAGACAACAACCATCACCGGTAGCGTGAAAAAAAAATCTTCGAAACATATCGACAATAGTACTCGTTATGTAGATCTCGTCGAGAGCTTTCGGAATATATAAAACTAGGGACTGACCCGTGCCGTCAGCACGGGCTTCTGAAGTTATAGATATATAAATAATCTGGTATATCATTCATATGTATATCAGCATCTGAAATTCCCAAAGACTTGCATCCAAAATATAATGTGTACGTGGTTTTAGAAGAAAATCCAAGTTTCTGATAACGCATCCACAACATTTGCCTTAAAATTTCTTTATAATGATAACATTATGAAGTTCTGTAGTATATTAATACATCGGGAAAGAGGGAGGAGAATAAGGAGGATGGAAGGTGGGAGGTGAATATCAGAATCTTTTCAGATATTCAGAAATATCAGAATCTAAAATTCTCCCGTTGTTGAATCTTTTATGTGAACAAACCCAGAACCTGATGGATATTTTTTGTGAACATGTTACTTTCAAGATGACACCACTGTTACTTTCAAGATGACACCACTGTCACAAAAAATGCCACAATATCAATTGACATTGCTATAACAACTCAAAATGATATTCGGATAATTTAATGGCAATTATACCTGAGGTTTTGGAGATGGATGTCCCGCATTCTTGATTGCTGACCATCAGGTCTCTTAAACTCTTGTAGAGTTGTTAAGCTGGTTAGCACGCCCACAATATCTGGTCCACAATAAGAATAACATTAGATTCAGGACAACACTCACCTAAGCCAAAATAATTGTTCAGATTACAATAATCTTCCCAAAGAGCTTAATTACCAATAAGATACATGTTGGATATGCAGGACTCCACTTCATCAAAAGCAGTAAAAGTGAACTGTGGCGAGGAATTTTCACTATGGTGGTATCAAGCGGCTTAACCACGGTATCCCATTGAAAGAATTGGCAAGAGTCATTTCTAGCGGGATGAAATATTTTCTTCTCGATCCCAAAATTGAATTTTGATAACAGATAGATCCCCCCTCGCGCAAGATAGGCTCAAAGTCTTTGCACTGTTTGAATTTTGGTCGGCCATTGTTGGTTTCTGCATCATTGTGGAAAGCAATGTCAGTGAAGTCTCCCAAGGATGAGTAGATATTGCAATTTTTTTAAACCTACCAAGTCTAACCATCTAACTGATAGGTATAACATACCAATACAACTTCAAAACCAAAAGATTAAAACAACTATTGTTTTCAAAAACAAAAGATTATAACATAAGATAGTCAAATGTTACAGCTTCATATTCATCCATCTCCCTGTCGGTCTTCAACTTCTTTCATGGCTTAACATTCTGAACAACAAAACATATATATGCTGTGAAGACACTTATCACATCCTTTTGTTGTTCTCAAGCAAGCTTAAATCAACTACCGCCCATATGGCCTAAATCAAGCTTAAAGCCCTCCAAACTGTAAAAATGGATCAAAATTCGGTAAACCAAAAGTCAACGCCAAGTTTGGTAAAACAATAGGAAACAATACATGTGTCTTATCTCCTCTACTTCGGGAATGTCAGTGCCAAATATATTTGTGTGGAACTGGTAGAATGCAACTGGAACAACCCTGTGCATTGCATTGGCTGGTGTTGATATGATCATTTGAAAAAGAATTGAACTTTGTAACGAAACAAAGATTATACCTTGTAGTTTTTTTATATATGTCCCAACTACAACAACTACACATGGATTTTTCTCGATTCCATTGTATTGCAAGATACGATGGGTGTCGTCCGCAGAACCAACCCCACATGGTTACTTTAAGGTACATCCCCTGCATCATCAAATAAATGACCGTAAGCGGAAACAATCATCAATATAGAAACTGTAACCATTCACATCACCACATGTCAGTCCCTCTTTATCATGCAAATGATTATATGTCCTAGCAATATGGCAGTGGAATAATCTAATAGTGTTGACTAATTACTTTCGAGTGTAGCTAAAATCATATCTTATCTATTGTTGCATTTAGGAAATATCAGATTTTTATGAGCTACAAACTCAGGTTCATATTTGGAATCAATTTGATACTGTGTTTTTCCTTTTCATCGTATTTTTATCAATCAAGTTGTTCTATTGTCGTTCCTTACCGCGGTGAACATAGAATTTGAATAAAGTGTCCCAACTTGCTCCAATACACTATAAAATGTTACAGTAGTGCCTAGAAGAGACCGTGCCCAAATATACATTGTATCAAACATCAAGTTAATGCTTGTATACCATTGCCAACTCATCGTTTCCTTCCAGCATTTGGCTGATAGTTCCTTCCATTGCAAGACAACCCAAAATCGGCAATTTTATCAAGAAAGAACATGATTTGAACACAAAACCAAAACCCGGAATCAGCTAATGGACTGCAGCTAATCAGTCATAGTTGCAGTGATAAAATGTAGTTATAAAGTAAGCAATCAAACCCTACTTTATACTTTACCCTAGGGTATGACCATGGCATGGGCATTGTTGCAAACCAGATTAGTTGTTGAAATTCCCAAAAATCCATACAATTTTGGTTTCAATCAATCAGAACAATTGCAACAGTTTTATTTTCTTGCTGGTTCATTAAAATTAAAAAAATAACTCGTTCGAATTTCAAATAACCTTATCTATCATGAAAACATGGAAGATGAACCAAATGAGTAAAAGGAATTGGAGACAGAGTAAGTATTACCACATACCTGGAAAAGATTTTACGAAGAATAGTAGAAAAATCAATCCAAATCTGTAACAATAGAACCCAAAAATCAAGAAAACAAATCGGCGAACAACAATTAAAAGACCATCAAAATCAACAAATATGAAAAGTTCACATACTCAAAAAAGGATGTTGTGATAATAAATTGGTCTCAAGGGAGTCGGGTTTAACCAAATGAGAAAAACCAAATTGAGAGAGATTAACCTGGAAATGTAAATTGGAGTGCAAAGAAACTGTTAACATGTTTGGAGTGTAATCCCTAGGTCCTGCAAAAAATAACCATTAACATCTTATAAGATTTGGAAAAGGAACATGGAAACGAAGAAAGAGGGCGTTATAACCTAGAATAAATAATTCATTTTGATTGCATTGAGTTAATGGCGAGAGAAAAGGGGGAGGAATAGTTTCAGTCAGGCGTTACGTGTTTTAATGGTTAGGGGCATTGGGGGGTATTTATTTCACACGGTGAATGTACACATGTGATCGGAGCTTTGCATTGGTAAATGCCGAGATCGAATCTGAACCACCAGTTGACTCCCCGAAATACAGATGTCGTCCAAGCTCAAAAACACCATTCGCTCTTATAATATAGATTTGTTAAATTTTGAATATGGTACGTGAAATATTTATTTTTTTCCGAAATTAGAAAAAAAAATGATTTTAATTTATAGGGTCATATCAATAATAATTTGCATAATTATTGGAAAAACTTTGGGGTTAAAAGAATAATGACCGGAATTATTAGAGTCATATGAATAATTTTCACTCGAAAGAAATGGGGGCCAAAGGATAGAAACGCAATTTTGACTTATTAGGGCACATCTACGCCATTTAGAGTTTAGACACCCCCATTATAGCTTGGTCCCTCGTTGGGAAAATTCTTATGCCCCAGTTTAGCCAGGATACTTAACCGGAACATCTATTGAGAAAAAAATCCAAATCCAGTTCATTTTTTTACAGAGCTGATTTCTGTCGAAGAAGAAGAAAAAGAAGATGATCGGAGTAGGGAAGATGAAGCAATACACAAACGTTCTCGATAAACCACTCAGCAAAGGCAAACAAGAGGTTCTTATTGAAAAAAAAATCAGTTCTCTTAAATCCTCTTATTTGGGGATCTAATTCCATTCTGAAAATTAGATCGATTAATTATTTGTTTTTGTTTGTTTGTAATTCAGGTTAGTTTGAGTGCATTTGCATTCTTGTTTTCAGAGGTTGTACAGTATAATCAGACTCAAGTCGATAACATTGCTGAATTAGAGCGAAGGCTAGAGGATGCTGGTTATGCTGTTGGAGCTAGAGTTCTTGAACTTCTTTGCCACAGAGACAAGGTACTGTTGATTATTTTTGTATCTTTTCTTCTGTATAATTGGTTAGTCTATATTCCTTTTTGATGCTTGAACTTGTTAAAGTATCTTAAGTGATGGATATATTGTACTAGGAAAAGGAATGATAACTTACTGTATGACAGAATTTATAAATTCAGAGATCGGTAAGGTAATCTTTTGTTGGTTGCGGTGGTGGTGGAATAGTATAGGTTGTAGTGGCATAAGGACTAATTAGTATTAAGAAAGAGTGTTTCAAGTGATGCTGGTTTATGAGTACTTGTACACTTATCGAATCGATGCTCTAATTATATGAATGTTATAAGTTGAGGTGTTGGGAGGCGAGGGTGAAGTTGAAAGTGCTGTATTGGTGGGTAGGCGACACCATTTATGAAAAGATTCGATAGTTCTTATCGACTGATGGGTTGGTGAGCGCATGCTTTTACATTGAACTGATGAAAGAAAAAGACACTGATACTGAAGGTAGTATGGTTGTGTATAGTGTGCTGAGATGGTGCCTGGACGTATTTGGATTGTACAATTTTTGTTGTTGCTGTAATCATCGGCAATTTCCACTTTATTGATAGATGATTAGATCCGTCGGTTTACTGTTGTTGCATATCCAACATGTTGAAAACGCTGATTGATATGTATTAACTTTATATCTTGCCTTCCGTGGGTAAAATCTGAAGTGCTAATTGTTTTTGTTTTGGCTGACAGGGAAACAGAAGGGAGACAAGATTATTGGGTATTTTGTCTTTCGTACATAGTACAGTATGGAAGGTTTTGTTCGGGAAGGTAAATACAGTGTTTTGTCAACTCAAAATGTTCTATTATATGAAATTCTGTGTGATTTGGACACTGCTGTTTGAGTTTCTTGCACTTGCAAATTCGTGAGTGAAGCTCTAGATAAGTTCTTGAACGGTCCAAGTTTGACTTTTCTGGAATAAATTGTAGTCAAGGTGTTCAAAAAATGGGTCGATTAATCAAATTTAATTCTTGTTTCTAGGTTTCCATTCGATGATGTCACACTTGCAAGACGCATACAGCCCATACCTAGGTTTCTCAAAGTTTTAGTCAAAGCACAATAGAAAACTAAGGAACCCAAAACTAGTATTTTACCCACTAGAGTCTGTTGTGTAACATGTCTTTAGTGGTGGTATCAATACCTGCCAACCTGCCTACACAAGACACTACTACTTAGAAATTAAAATTGTTTGCTTATGTTTGATTGGTAATGAATCACTCCAGTATTACATGAAGTAGCGACCAAGTTCTATGTTTGTATACAATTGCACGATATTGGGCAGACGCAAGTCTTGTTTTGATTCCTAGCTTGAACTGCAGACTAGTAAAGAGAAAAAGCAAACCCTTGACTTAGTTGAACTGGCAATAAGTTGTTAACATGAAACAAATGAGTTAGATAGCATTTCCTGTGTAACTAAGAAGCACCATATTTGTCTGCCGGCCATTTCAAAATTATCAGCATGGCTTTATTGGCCTATATAGGAGTTACAATACTAGGAGAGTGGCCTTCTTAAGTAACCTTGCATAGCAGCAGACTTTGCTTTCTTTGATTTTGATAAGAAAGAAGAGAAGCTAATTCTTTTCGGCTCCCAGAAAATGGAAATTTTGGTAGTATTACACGCGGTTCGAATATTTATATTAAATACTCTTTCAATGATTTGTTGCTTATATCTTTTGGATATAAATATTCGTTTATAACCTGGCTACCGCTGGCTGGTTGTATATGGGCACAAGTATTGCAGAAGGGTTCCCTGATGCTTTTTTGGCCTACGACCTGCTAATCCTAGAATATAAAGCGGTTTGAAAAATTTCAATACTCGGTTACTTGAAATCAATGCCGGACCATTTAGAAGATTTTGAGATGACTTTTTGTTGGCCGGGTTCTGTAAAGGGATAAACCAGATGCTGAACACTTTTGTGAAAAAATTGAATAATTAATTGGTGATGCAGATTATCTGCTGAGTTGTCACTATAGTTGTCTTAGGAATTGAACCGGTATATACTAAGCTGAGATCATTTGCACTTTTTTGCCATGCTTTAGATTCTTGCTATTTTGCTCAGTGGTACTGCATGTGCCAGCACCCATGTTCAAAATTACAACTTTATCTATTTGACGAATAAGGTTACCTTAGCATGCTTATAGGCAGAACTGCCCATTAGACTGTAAACCTACATAGTCCATTTAGAATGTATGCACGGTAAGGTCCTTATGGATTATGTACAATAAATATCAGTCAACTCCTTAGATAGTGCAAACTTGTGTCACATTACCTCCGAAGGGACTTGCTTTAGCTCCGGTGTGAACTTACCTACATCTTTTCTGATTGCTGTTATGTTTTAGGTCGCTGACTCACTTGAGAAAGGTACTGAACATGAAGATGAGTACATGATCAGTGAGAAAGAGCTTCTTGTAAATCGGTAATTATTTCATCCTTGAGACCGTTGAACCAAGTGAGAATTATATTAGGATCCGCTAACAAATCCGACATCTTTCTTGAAGGTTTATATCTGTTCCCAAGGATATGGGAACATTCAATTGCGGCGCATTTGTGGCGGGCATTGTAAGGGTGAGTTTGTTGAGCAACACCAGATTTTGCTGTTTCATATCAACTAATAAATTCGCTATTGTGATCCCTAAAGCAACATTTTGTTTTTGAAGGGTGTCTTGGACAGTGCAGGATTTCCAGCCGTGGTAACTGCTCATTTTGTACCAATGGATGGCCAACAACGACCGAGGACCACTATTTTGATAAAGTTCGCTGAAGAGGTAAAATATGCACATAATTCTTCTATCTTGGTGTTTATCTTCGTCTTCTGTCTTGTTATGTCAAAAAAAACTTGTAATTTGTCTCATTTCTAAGCTTGGGCAATCAAATATGAAAGAGACATACACTACACCACGTAAAGCTTCTCACACTTGGCCAATTCTATGTGTATCAGCCAAGTCCTACTTCTTAAGCCCCATTAACGTAAAGGGTAAATGGATACAGTTGTGCCGGGATATGAGCTGATTCTGCTTTTTCACATTTCAGGTGCTCAGAAGAGAAGCAAGGTTGGGTTGAGTTTCATCAGATAGTGATCACTTTCCTAGTTGGAGATAACCTCACAGGATGACCATGTATCTGAGTGTGGAATCTACGACCAGTTTATTCTTGTTTGTTAGAAATGATTTCTGATTTACAGGGAACATGTGAACATGAACAGCTCGGTGTTGTATATTTTCCTTCCCTATTTATGATAAAAGTTCAACTTTCTACATACAGGGGACTAGTTATACACTTATATGTATTAACTTGTGAAAAGAGAATTTGGTTCACAAAATAAATCTATATTTCCAATTGCTTAGAAGACGGCTGCAGAACATGATCCAGAATACTTTTATTTGTTCTTTTTCTTTTTTGATTTGATTCCCGACTCAAGATTGAAAGAAACAAATTTTTTTACAGGGTTTTAACATGTTCTAAAACTCTTAGTAAGTTGGGCGGAACTTGCCACCATCATGGAGGGATATTGCAGTCTGTTATGTTGAATTCCAACAGAATCTAAGAATTCAGTTTTGAAGCATTTCCGACTCACAATCCATGATAGTGAACAGACAATACTTCACATGGATAATAGTCTAGATAATTCACTAATAAATTGTATCTACAATTACTAACGTTTAACCTTAATACCCCACGAGCAGACGGGGCGACAGTGATGGTAGTACACATTTTATTCATGACGAAGTCACAGGGTATCTATAGTACTAGACATATCCTAAATGACAAACACAATTCATGCACAAATTTCAGCATTAAGGTTGAAACTGGGTTATGCGAAAATGTCACGAGGATACTGTACAAAATGCAAGGCAAACAGACCTAGACCGATCGTGCAGACAAGACGAAATACAATCTTAACTGTAGGAAACAGACCTAGAACGATCATGCAAATAAGAAGAAATACAATCTTAACTGTAGAACAGTAGAGCTGCGCTTAAGGTGTCTATGAAGCAATAGCAATGCAAAGCAAAACAGACCTAGACAGATCAAAAAAGTAGAAACTTAACAGTAGAACAGTAAAGCTGCGGTTAAGGTGCCATAAAGCATGAGCAACATGACACTTGCCCAATCTCATATATCTCACCTAATTAACTGAGGGGTGAAAATTCATACATCACACCTTAAATATCGCAGCACATTGCATAGAGCCAATTCTACAAACTATGAGTTCCCCCGAGCAGAAAAAGGAGTAAAATTGGGCATAGAATTTCCTAACTCCAACGAATAACATAATACCTGGAACAAGAACTCTGCAAAGTACAGATGACACCCTAAAATGCTAAAACCATTATTACTACCTTGATTAAGCACAATCACATAAAAAAGCATCAAAATAGACATATGCCACCCTACATTTCAACAAGAGAGATCATAATAACTAAACAGAAGAGAAAAAGAAAAAAAACTAAACCATCAACCAAAAGTAAAGAATCAGACAACACCAAAAATCTAATCAACCAACCATTTTTTTTTTCTTTTATTTAATAATTCTGAACTTTTCTGTTTCAATTAGTATTTTGGCCATTTTCAACACCAAGACCATACAACACACCTGAGTATTTCTCAGTTGATCCACTAAAGTAAATTTGTTTCAGTTTCCTGAATGTACAAGCAGTGAGCAAACTATCCGAACCAGCTTGATGACAAACCCCAACTCTTTCCACATTAAGCAATTCCGCAAGCTTGTTCAACCCACCATGTAGGCTGTTACAGTACTTCATCAAGTGTTTAATATCATAAACCTCTGGGAAAAACACTTTGATAAGCTCGAAAAACTCGGCCTGTGAATCAGGCAATGTCCTACAAGTAAGCAGCTTCAACAAGTACCCGAAATCATAACCACTGTGAAACGTGACCCAGTGAACACTATCATTCAGCACAACCCCAGATGTCATCAACAACTCACCAAAACGAAGAGCGTCAATCCCCTTTTCACTATTCTTGCCAAAATCAATCCCACATTGACGCAACAACTCAATGGAATCCTGAGCAAACACATCATCATTGACATTGAATTCCTTAAAATTGAATTGCCAAACACAGTACTTATTAGGATCATTCCCTGTTGGTAATCTCCCTTGTTCGTCAGAAAAAGTAAGCCCTAACTGAATCAATTTCAACATATCAACATTCGCTTTAAGTGTTTGATAATGGTACTCGGAACTAGTTTTGAAATTACCCACTGGACGCAACACAATCCCTGGGAACTCAGTATCCATAGCTATATATGGAAAATCATCAACTATTTTCCGAATATATTCAAATTCAGATTCTAGGTTATCACTCCATACATCTCTGATTTCAATCGAATCGTCTTTTAGTACATCAGACATTTCTTGAAATACACAGATCTGCAATTTATCATAACAAAATCTTCAAAAAAAAACTGTAGCAAAAAAGAAAAACCAAGATCAAGATCGGAACCTGAAGAGTAAAGATCTGAGAAGCAACCGGAAAGATGGTTCAGATTCAAGAGACGGATCTGAGTTCTAGGGTTTCATTCATTTGAAAGGTTTTTTTTTTTTTTTTCTTTTTGGGGATTTTTTTTTTCTTCGAGAGAGAAGAAGGAGAGGGCTATATGAATAGATTAGGGTTTTGTCGAGAACGAGGAAGCTCTCTCTCTCTCACTGAGATGGCCCACAATTATTAGAGAGAGAAATGTGAATGAATGAAAGCCAAGACTTGGGTTGGTTTCTTTTCTTTTTGACGCTGTTCTTTGATTAGATTGGATGGGCAGTTTTATAAACCGAACCGACCTTGGGTTCGAATTTCAAACTAGAGAGGCATGACGATTTTGACCGCTTCATAATTCAGAAACGGCCTACAATTCAAAATAATGTACGTGCCTCGACGAACTGATCGTGCCGACGCACTAAAATTCAAAAATATGGACGTGCCTCAACGAAGTGATCGTGCCACCATGTCATGGTAAGATGATGAGTAATGTGAGGAACTGGTTAATACCCCGGGCTTGAGCATACTATACAAATATTTGGGCCCAAACAAAACAAGGTTTTTTGGTTGGGTTTGGAGTGGCGTCACTTAGGGGAAGCTTGGTTGTAGCTTTGCATCTGGAATGAGAGTCGAGGAGTTTAAAAATAAATCTTTTTGTGCTCCGAAAAACACAATCTTGTACATGTTTAGCCTGGTTGATTTGAGGTATGACTTTGTGTTTGGTCGGTTCGAGCAAAGGTTATATGATGTCCTCAAGCAAGGGTTATAAAATGAGAACCCCTCAATCAAGATGAAAGAGTTTAGTAATTAGATATGGGAGTTACACTTAGATTTTAGTATTTGGATAACAAAACCCTCTAGCGATAACAAAACCAATCGTCGCATGAATCTTATTTGCGCAGATTTGTTCCTATGGGTAGATCTACGACTTCTCAATCTTATATTTAGTTCAGTTCTTTCAATTATCTCTTTTAGGTGCTTGTAGTTGCTTCTCTTAATATATTTTTTTTTATTTTTTTTTTTTTTTTTTTTTTGTATTATTCAAGTACTCTGGTTTTCTTGGTGATGGTATTCAAGAAGAGGAATTTGGGTTTTCTCAAAAGAACTCCATCTTCATCTTCTATTGCAACATCAACTCCAACAGCTCCCGCAACCTCTGCTACTTCAACAACAAAAGCGTTAAAGACACTACAACAACAACTGTAACATCCGCAAAGACTGTTCCAGATTTCGACGGGTGCCGACCGATTCAGCCTGGTTCAAACCGATCCCTAAATCATAAGTTATTTTATATTAGCGGGTTACTTTAGTTTAGATTTAAATAGTGTTTTTGTTCTTCAAAACCTTGAGAAATGGTTGAGTTAAATGATGATCCTAACACAAATGTTTTATGCAGTGATGTTACTAAGTTTAGTTTGGTTAACAAAACAAACAGCGCCATTCGAACTAGTTATATTAGCTCGTTTTAGTTCTTGGTTTGGAAAACTTTCAAATATCTTTCGAGGCTTTATTTTAAAGTTTCTGTTTTTTCACTAAAGTTTTAGTGTTAGTTTACACCATTGTCTTTTTGGAAGGTTAAGGCCAAGAAAGTCCTAGTATTAGAAACTCAGACTTTCTTGGTTATTACTTAGTAATTCGGTTTTTTCTTAGTAAGATACAAAATTTTACTTTCAACATAAAAAATAAACAACCAAAGAAAACTATTTCACCACAATTTTATTGTTAGTTTAGGCATTGTCTTTGTGGAAGGTTAAGGCCAAGAAAGTCCTAGTATTAGAGACTCAAAGACCTCAGACTTTCTTGGTTATTACTTATTAATACGGTTTTTTCTTAATATGATACGGTTTTTTACTTTCAACATAAAAAATAAGCAAATGAAGAAAACTATCTCACCAAAGTTTTATTGTTCGTATACGCCATTTTCTTTGTGGAAGGTTAAGGCCAAGAAAGTCATAGTATTAGAGACTCAGACTTTCTTGGTTATTACTTATTAATTCTATTATATGAAATCCTCTTCATGAAAACTTAGATTATGAGGATTAATTCTGTTATATGTTAAAATCCCAATTTCATTTTTCTTTTTTTAATTTGTAATCTCCAAAATACCACAAAATCCCACATTAACTTGAAGATGGAGCAGATTCAGGCAACCTAGTTTACTCCATCACATGCAAGTTGGGTAGGTTAGTTTTCTCCATCACATAAGAATGAGTGATCCCGGAGCCATACCACCTTCTTCATTTCCTGTATTTTATAACCTTAACAATCTTTGTCTTCTTCCTTTTCTCAAGAACAAGATACAATCCACACAGGACAGTTAATCCCAAGAAAGCAACTTCAATCTCAGCATATGATTCAATGTTTCCACCCCGAAATTCCAGTTCACCAGCTAGGATTTTTGATATCTTCACCTAATTGTTTGAATTCCACAGCTTTTGATTGCAGATCCTCACCAACCAAAGTAAACTTTTCAGCTTTTTCATTGAACACTTTCATTGGCTCCTTTGAAAGTGTCGATCCAACTCTTGTCAAAAACCTCTCCCATGATGATTCTGGTTGCACTTTCTCCATTCTCCAGACAGTTTTCAGATGAGTTACAAGAGAGGTGATAAAAAGCGAGCGAAATTTTTTGTGGTGGGTATTAATAGTGGTGGAAACCCTAAGTTGTGGGTCGGTGGAAATCATTGTCTGTCTGATCTAGACCGCCAATGGAAAAATTCGCATCCAACCATCCCGATTTTTTTTTCTCTCTTATTAGACACCTCATAGCCTAATGTCGTAGGTGGGTTGTACTTGACCGTAACATCTCAATTTTCCGAAGCTAATTTTCGTCGAAGAAGAAGATGATCGGAGTAGGGAATTGAATGAAGCAATACATAAACGTGAGACGCGGCTGCGATAAAATATGAAATTTCATCAAAACAAGAGCTCTACGACTCGGGCGACTACTGATTTGACTCAGTTTTAAAAATAAATCACAAATTTTCTTTTTTTTTTTTTATCGTTTCATGTCATTTTTAGTTTGATATTTCTTGTTTCTTATTTTATCCTAGTATATGATGGTTTTTAACATTATTTTGTCGAACTAATCAAATCATCATATTTGTTATAAACGTGTTATGTAAGGATAATATTAAGGGTAAATCATAGGTTTAGCGTTTATTTACTAAGATGTCCTCGCGTCTAACTCTATATAAATAGAGGCTAATACCATTGTATTTTACACACATGAATGAAAATATCTCCTACTTTATCCACCCTATTTTCTATCTCTCTCTATTTCACACTACGTTATCAGCACGCTCTACATTGAGCCCTAATCTTGGAGAAAGAAACAAATAACCAAAAAAAGAATCGGTGCGATAATGTTTATATATATATATTTAACAAATCCTATGAACCACTTGTGGTGATTTCATCGGTTTTCAACTATATATTAATCTCTCTGTTCTTTGTTTACATGTACCGATCTTGGTTTGTTTGATATAAATATGATGGCGGCGTATTCCAAGGAAAGGTATAGTAGTATACACTACCCAGACACAAATGCTAGTTAATTTAATTTGCTACTGGTTCAATTTTTGTAACGGCACGTATGTATATGTTATTCTATTGTTTATATGCGGTTTGTTTTCCTTTTGTGCTTGACGAATGACGACTAGGATATGGATCTTTATGGACTATATAATTGATTATTGGATCAATATGATTTGTCGATATAATTTGTCTTATTTGACATATTATTGTTTTGTCACACAATCCTTTCTAACCGTAATGTATTCTTATACTGCAATGGATTCCATATCTCGATTGCACAAAGATTTTTTTTTCCTTTGTTTTGTGCCATTAAAATCCTAAAAAGTCATTGGTCCATATCCATGGAGAGTGGCCGTGGGTAATCAATATTACAGATTAAATTTGATTTCCCTTCTTCTCTAATTCTTTTTTAGAGAAAGATAAAAACTCGTCGAAAGATGGTTTAGTTTCTATACCATTAAAAGAAACTATAATCACCAAATCCGGTGTATTTTTTTCCTTTTCCACAATGGATTTCATATATCTTCATAACACCCACAAGAATATGGTTATGGCATTTGAAATCCGTTGATTAATCCTAAAAAGACATGATATAAATTGTAAAGGACATTGGTGATCGACTTTATCAAATAAGTTTGATTTCCTTTCTTCTCTTATTATTTTTAATATATATAGAAAAGGAAAAAGAAAAAAGTTTTTATCCCATTAAAGAAACTATAATCACCTTAATTTGGTGTTGTTTTGGACTTGATTGTCGTTACGTAATGAATTACATGCATGGTTGTGGACAACCTACGGCCAATTATTTGGTAGCTTTGTCAATTGGACATTGATCATGTATTCATTGGTTTATATTCCTTACAATGAACCATTTATCAACCACAACGATTAACGATAAAGATTTCTTTATTTTTCCTAAAAAGAATCATAAACACCTATTGAAATTGGGATTCTCTATCGATCTTAGCATGAGAAATCGTTATTTTGGAAATACCAATAAAACGAGGAATAGCTCCGTTATTGAGGGATATTGAGCATTTCTTTTGATTTTATTTTTCCTCATGGTAATAATCTCCAAAATTTGTAATCGTTCCACTTGTAGATGGAATAGGTAGGACACAAAAGATCAATGGGTGCCCACCCGGATTGTTAGCCAGTATCGTTAGTCTTTTGGTGACTTAATTGATTTTGATATATATCTTTTGATAAAAGAAGTGTCCATCATCGGCTTTATAGGTCATTGGAGAATTATTAATTTTTGAATTTTACATGCTTTTATCTATAACCAATATAAACAAAATTTGGTTCGAAAAGCAATTCTTGGTTGTTGGTAAAAATGTACGTCTAGTTGACTACAATTCTTAATGACGTAATGACTCTTGGTTCGCATCTGTGGTATTTTAACCCAGATTTTATGAGTATATGTCCTTGAATTAATCGGATAATACATTACGAAATTTGATTTCGTATAATGAGATGAAAACATTTCCACCGTGATCAGGGGGAGAATATATGCAACTAACTGTTGGCGTTTAATTAACTTAAAAGTTATATCAATTTCTCTCCCAGTACGATCAGATCTTCAAAGGCTGTCGTTTTATGGATTGGCGTGAAATATCTCATTTTGCTTTTTAATTAAGCATATGCCTGTTGAAAAGGCAAATCCAATCACATCTCAAAGGCATGTAGCGTTTTGGAAAAGGCTACAAATAGTGCTCTGATAGAGTATATCAAAACACGATCCCCATTCTCAAAATTCATATCTCCAAGCTCGTTTGAAGAGGAGGAGATTATTATAATGCCTGTGGGCACTGGTACCAGTAAATTTTGATTTTTCAAAGTATGCATACACAAGAGAATTGTGTGGGATCGTAGCAAATTGATTGTCGAATATTCATTTATAGTAGCTACTAAAATAATAAATATTGGTGGTTTCGAACCCCTCTACAGAAAAATATTGACATATGTGATTGGTTGGCATATTATCCAAATTAGCATGGATAATATAATTCTCGATTGACGCAATTCTGGATCCATGACTTAACACCTAAATATTGCCAAGCCTGTAAAAGTTATAGGTTGTGTTAGTCGCAATGCGCAATGAGAGAATTATGGTCAGTCTAAAACGATTTGAGGGTTTTGTTTTCTCAGGCCCTAGGATTGGTTCAATAGTATTCGGTTCTCCATATTTTGATGCAATTGGCGTGGTAGTCCCTAAGGACTCGTTTGCATTCACACAAAAATGTGGTCGGAGAACATTATATTTAGGCAGCTACCTGACTTGATTATATCAGGTTTAACAATCCTCACAGTGTGTTGTCGAGAAAGAGCAAAATCTGTATTTGTTGATTATATCAACCTTATAGGTCTCATGAGGAGTCCTGAAAAACACTAAAATCCACGTTTTTTTAGCAGCATAAATCTCGTTCTCCATTAATCTGCAGTTTAAGAGTTGCTTGCATAAAACTCGTTTAACGAACTAGAGTTTTAATTTTGATGCTTATATCGTGTAATACTCATATAGTTGAGTTAGCATCCATAATTAGTCAAAAGTTGTACTCTTTTCCCCTAGTTTCAGGTTTTGTCCCGTGTGGTTTTCCTGACAAGGTTTTAATGAGGCATCATCTTGTTGACTTTATATGAAAGTTTTTATTTTGATGCTCATTTATGGAATACTCATGTAGTTGAGTTAGCATACGTAAATACGTCCAAAGTTGTACTCTTTTCCCTTCGTTTCAAGTTTTGTCCCATGTGGTTTTCCTGGTAAGGTTTTTAATGAGGCAACATCCCGTTGACGTGGAATTTTTGTTTTCAAATGTTGATATTGTGTTCTTTTTCCTTCGTCCAAATTTTGTCCAATTGGGTTTTATTGGCAAGGTTTTAGTGGGGCAATTTATTTCAACATGGTGGTCATCCAAGGGAGAGTTGTATAATTTCGGTTATTTGGTGGATGCCCACCATTAACTGGGTCATTATGTTAAGACCCAATCAACTTGATTATCCCCTTGGAATTGGATGTCATTTTGATCCATTCACTTATTGTAATGTATTCATACCTTGGATCTTTGGTGAAGAAACTGCATCAACCACTTCTGCAGATCATCTCGTGAAGCTAGAAATCCATGACACAAGTTCCCAATATGTTGAAGAAGAACGAAAACGTCCATGAGTATCATTCGAAGAAAATACCGCTTAAGTACGCAAAAGAAGACTTTATCCACTCATAGATTTCTTCACGAAAAGCACAATAATCTTCTGCATTCAAGAATCTCGTCCGTCAGAGTTAGAACGTCTCAAGTCAAAGATTCTCAAGCCAAGATTTGATTGAAGTACTTGTACGAGTAGAAAATCTGCATAGGTACTCAAGAAGCCATATCCATCAGATCTACTCATACATACAGTAGTTTAGTTGAGATTCAATGGTGCGAAGACCACCAAGAACAATACCGAAGGTAATCAAACAGAAACTGAAGACTGAAAGCATATAATAGCAAGGACTAAATGTATGAAGATTTGTATATATTACGATGCTGTGATTACATGAATATAACCCTAAGGAACCAGAGGAGATACAGACCTAATCTCTCTCTTGTTGCTTAGGCTTAACCCAAAAAGAATCCAACCCTTACAACGTTTTCCAAGCTCGCCTTATATAGGCCGAGCTTGGGTGGCTTACAGCTAATAAAGACAAACGACTCAATCGTGGTGGTGTCAGTCCCTGTCGAGTAAGGCGGTTTATTCGCTCCGAGGTTTATTCTGGGGCTTCGGTCCTTCGACATGGTCCGAATCCTTTCCTTCAGAGTCTTCACTTCGTTCGCGTGTGGCTTCTCCTTCTTTAGGCTGGTCCGAGATCTCGCTGCCGATCCTCTCGGTGTGGTTTGGCTTCCCGGATGCAGGACACGTGTCCCGAGGGGTTTTACCCTCTACAGTACTCATCAAGGGGAGCGTCATCATCAAAGACGCATTTATGGGATTTAACGCGTTGTACTCATTTTCCTTCGTCAAGGTTTTTTCCCGCTAGGTTTTCCTTGTCAAGGTTTTAACGAGGCAACATATGCGTATCCAACACTGTTTCACATATCTCAGGTTTTTACTCTTTTGAGTTTTTCCTGGCAGTTCATTGTGACTTAGACACAGTGGTCATCAGGGGGGGTGTTATAAACGTGTTATGTAAGGATAATATTTAGGGTAAATCTTAGGTTTAGCGTTTATTTACTAAGATGCCCTCGTGTCTAACTCTATATAAAATTATAAATAGAGGCTAATACCATTGTATTTTACACACATGAATGAAAATATCTGCTACTTTCTCCACCCTATTTTCTGTCTCTCTCTATTTCACACTAATATTAACATTAGAATTGGAGTTTTTTCGCTTATCTCTTGTCTGTGTTTTGGTTTATGGAATTATACTCTATATATATTTCTGATATTATGTATTGACGATTGATTTGCATCTTTTCTTGTAGATCATATTCAGTTGGTTTCCACTCGTGGTTACTCTTCAACATCAAAGTTTTTTATTATATGCAGTAGTCGTGCTTAGTTTGTCAACAGTCGTGATCTTCTCCTCTTTACCATTTTTCGAGCATCACTAAAGGTCGTTTGAGATTTTTTTATCATGTTTTAGTTATTCAAAGAGAAATGAAGATAGCGCACATGAATAATGAGGAGTATGGATTTTGGTGTAATACTGAGGAGGGCAAGCAAG
>JAJJMA010059406.1:5833-28507 GCA_023529015.1 Papaver nudicaule
CGAGGAGGTTGTTTTGCGTTCTGGGTCTCGCGGTGTTACTAACATCGAGTACGACGGGCAACAGGTGTTCATGTGCAGTAGCGTCTCAGGTTTCATCTTTGGCTTTTATCAGGGCAGGTTGGTGAGGCAGGCGTACAACATTGACAGAGCACCGCGGTTCATGGGATTCGACCAAGACGTGCCCTTGGATCGTTCCCTCCCTCCATCCAAGGACGATTTACATGAATACTTAGACCCACTCAGGATCCTGGGAGGAGAGTCATTTTCTTGGTTGCTGGTAGACTGATGAGGGTCACTCCCGAATTCAATCAATTCTGGGATTACACCTTGAAGGCTCTGGGTAACTTTGTGAAGAAGGTGAAAACGGATGATAGACCCACCTTCACCCTGACACCCCAGGTAATCTTCTTTCTGGATGTTCATGCGCTTTTGTTCGTCTTGCCTAGGTTAATTGGGATTATTTCCTCTGGTGACAGATGGCGCCTCCTCCGGTTGTCCAACTTAAGAAGAGGATTAAGTGTAATAGGATGGAATCACCTGAGGGTCGTTTCATTGATTCTTCCCCAGTGATGAGTTTGTGTCCCTTTCCATATCGGGTGAGTGGTTCACATTCCGGTGGGGTTTCTCGTTCTATATAGATGTATCCCCTCTCTAGTTGATCCTCTTTCGTCTTTGCTGGGTTCAGTATCGAATGAGTGTGAAAATTCCACGGAGTCCCCAGCTGTTGACGTCGAGGCGAGAAAAGAGGTAGATGATCCAATTGGTGTTGGTCTTCGCGTTTCTTCCCCTCCTAGCGAGGCCGATGGTCGTGGATTTGCCCAGGTAAGGCATGTTGCTTCTTGATGTCTTTGCCGGCCGTTTCTCTTTCGGACTTGCCTTTGTATAATTAGTAAGTGGTTGAGTATCGCGTTGATGATGTTGTCTCGGAGAACGTAGAAACGCTAGAGAGTGGGGAAAGCTTGAATGACGACGTGGAGACGATTATTCCTGGGGCTGTTGACAAAGTCGTTCTGAATGATTCAAGAGCGATTATCCCTCTGAGGCAAACACCAGATGACGACGTGGACGTCACTCCCCCAAAGGTTGTTGACGAGGTGTTTCGGCCGATGTGGAGGTGATTATTCCTTCGACTGAGCAGGCGTTTGATGGGGGTGCGGATCTTGATCCCTCCTACCCCGGTGCTGGAGTTGCCTTCCCTTCGTCTATAAGCAGAGTTCGACCTGGCTACGCCTTGGTGGGCAACTTCCCAGTGTTGAGTGAGTATCAGACACTGTATGACCAGATTTGGAGGAAATTCTGCCACATTGCTTATGATAGGGAGAAGCGGTTGCTTTCTGAGTCGATAGTCGGCACTCTGTTGTCGAGGGTGTCAGAGATGATGGCCCAGTCCATCGATCTGCAGATCCGCTTGACATCCAAGATTGGGGTGATTCCATAGTTGTAGCTGAATCCAAAGGTTTTAATGTGGCATGGCTACGTGACAGGTTTGAGAAAGCCAGGGCTCGGGGGTCTCAAAAGGTTCTTTGGGAGAAGGAGAAAAGGGTGGCGGAGTTGAAGGTCGAGTTGCAGAGAGAGGAAAGGGAGCTGGAGCGGCTAAGGCTGTCTTCCAAGGGTGGATCTAGTAGGGTCTTGAGTGATTTTCTCGACTAGTAGGTTTTTCTGTTTTAAGTATATGGATTATATTTTTTTTGGTTTTTGAACGCTGAATGGGTTGTAGGTATTTTCTATTGACTGGATAAGATTGTGTTTTCTAAGAGATATTGAAACAAAAGACTTTTCTTAATTAATCTGCTGAGACAAAAATCCTATCTACTTCACGCTATGGTGCGCTGCTTTGGAGGAATGCAAATACAATAAACAAGAGTCCTAGTGTCGGCCTCCTTTAGGTTTTGGTGAAGCGCTGCTAAACCGAGCCCACTCCCATAGCCAATATAGCATGGAGTGAATCATTCTTAGGCAGAAGCTCCTTCAACTTCTTGTGAAACCTCTCCATGTATGCAACTGTGTTCTCCCCCGCCTTTTGTTTTAGGTTGAACAGTTCAACAAATTCTTTGAAATCTGGGATGGTTTCCAGGACTTCGGGTGGTATAACATAGGGGATCGGTTCGCCTTCTCCTCGGATCTTAACGTTGCACGGCTTACCACGTGCAATTCCAGATTCCTGAAGAGCTTTGATGAATATCTTAATGGATGTGCCGACGTCTACTGCGGGTTTCTCAAGGTTTTTTTCTCCAGCGGATCTTCCTGTGGTGAGTCCCCAGTGACTTGGGGAATGTGGGCTATCATACAAATGAGGGGTAGACGAAGTACCTTCCTGGTTCAGGGAGTCTCCATTGACTCCCTTGAGTTCTGCCGATAATGTGGCTACTGCCTTCGTGGTGCTGCTCTTTTGCGCAAACTGCTCCATGAAAGCCAGAGGAAGCGTCTCTTGGTTGTTGCAGATCCATGGGTGTCCCAACACCATGTCTCTCTTGACAACTCCCTTAACGATGTCCATTATGGTTGGGATCGTGGCGATTTTGATGGGAAGGTCGATCCACCCGTAAGTGCGTACTTTAACTCCATCAGGGCCTTTGATAACGGCAGGGGCATGGATGGCTCTGATGCGAGGGATATTAGCGGCTCTAAGAGTCTTGACTGAGATGATGTTCACCGGGCATCCGGGGTCGACGAGTGTCTTCGAGAATTCAGCATGAGAGAGGCGAGCGGTTGTGAGGAGTCCCTAACCTTGTCCTTATGTTGGCTCATTCTGCTTGAATTTTGTCTGCTCATCAACTTCCTTGAAGGGTAGGAGTTTGCTTGACACTACCATGTTGAGTGCCATGAACATGTCTTTCTGCTGTGGTTTCGAGAGACAGAGAGTCTCGCATAGCTAGTACATTATCTCCTCTACTCTCTTGTTCACCGGTTCCTCAGGGAAGGTGAATGCTCGAAATGATAGATGATCTTGGTATACAACTTCGTTTTCCAGGTGCAATTTCCCGAACTCCACCTTGGCTTGAAAGATTCTCTTAAGGCTAAAGCAATACCTGGTAGACTGGGTAGCGACTCGGTGATAGCGACAATACCTCGGGCTTGCCACCTCTTTGGTCGTAGGAGGTTGTCGTATCGGAGGGAGTTTGATTGCCCCATCCTGGATCCAAGTGTCCAACAACTCTAGTACTTCCTCCATGGGGAAGGGGTAGTCTGGTATCTCTGGTCTGGATTTTTGCCTCTGCATCACTGGTTGTTGCGGCCTTCCTTGGTTCATGTTCTTATTTGGGTCCCTGGAGCTGAGTTAGTGCATTTTGGATGCGTTACTTTCGTGGTAGGGCCCTTCCTCTTTCCTCCTTCGCTAACGGCACCCATAGATGGTAGACTGTTATTGTACTGTTTGTTTATTAGCCTTCTATCACCGCGAGTGACACGGGTTTCTTCGCTTATGAGGAGTTTAACCCTTTCTAATAGGGCAGGTGCAGTGGTGGCGGATCTCTTCGCAGCTTCGTGGGGTTCGGAGAAGGTCTGGAAGTGGAGGTTCTCCAAGAGGGCTCGGTAGACAGGAATCATTTCGTTGATGCAGAGTTCTACCAGTTGTTGTTCCGTGACGTTCGGATCATGGCAGTCAAGGGCTTGGATTCGGAATCTCTTGACGTAGTCGTTTGGATGTTCGCTGGGTCTCTGGAACATTCTGTCGAGGTCGGATAGCGTTATCTGCTCAGATACGAAGAAGTATTTGCGGTAGAACGCGTTCACCATCTCGCCCCATGTGTCGATGCTGCTCGGAGCGAGATTATTGTACCAGGTATAGGCTCTCCCAGCGAGAGACTTTGAGAATTCTCTGAGTCTTAAAACGTGGTTGTATTCGTGTTCCCCCAACGACTTCAAAAATCGCGAAACGTGTTCACGTTCATTTCCAGTCCCGTCATACAAGGAGAACATGGGAGAAACATACCCTTTGGGGAGAGCAACCCTCTGTACTTCATACGGGTATGGTGGTCGGTGTTGGTGGATAGGTAGCGCCACCTCTCTTTCCCGGTTTCGTATCAGCCTGTCCAGGTCGTCTGTCGTGACGTAGCGAGAAGGTTGTCCTTCTCTTTGGCGAGATTCTTCTGGGATAGGAGGTGCTTCGTCATCTTGGATGTGGATGACGGTCGAGTGGGCACCTGTAGCTGTAGCCTCAGGGGTTTCCTTGACTGGAAAACTTGACAGCTTCGAGGTTAAGTTTTGAGGCAATCCAGGATCCCTAGTTGAGTGTCGAACATCTTGTCTTGACTTTCTGGGAGGACGTCTTGTCGCCTGGCTAACTCATCCATGGTCAATGTTTCTGATACTCCTTTTCCCTTTTCAGGGTACCGTTAACCTTAGTTGTGGAGGAAGGGTTATTGCCAGAGTTGCTGGTTGGAGCGCCAGGAGTCACCGGGGTGATGGGGGTCGCTGGAATGACAGGTATTGAAGGGGAAGCACCTTGAGTAACAGGAATGTTGGGCGTAGCGTTCGATGCAGGTGGGTTGGTAGGCGTTGCGCTAGAGGTTGCAGCACCATCAGTTGAAGAGTTGGGGTTTTTGGTATCTGATCCCGACCTAAGTTCAACCATTTTTTGAGAAAGTTTTCTGGAACCGAGAGATTGAACTCCCACTGTGGTCGCCAACTGTTTTTACCTGGAAAAACAATGTACCGTCTCTGGGTTCTTTCGTAGTGCTCGAGATCAAAGTCGAACAAGACGAGCCTAAACCAAGTCAATAGTCGTTCACGTCTTGCTTCGGTCATAGAGCGGATAGAGGTTGATCTAGGGAGGGAAATAGTGAAGAAACTTGAGACCAGGTTGAGAATGTATTTTGGGTGTAAGAGTTCAAGATCTCCGTCGTGAAGGTGACCGGAAATCTCCAAGGCTAGAAGTGTGTTGGATACTCATGTTTGTTTGCTCTGAGGTTCTGGTGTTTTTCCGTATTCTAGTTGTTCTGCCTTGGAAGATAGAGGAAGCCTCTATTTATAGTGTTGAACTCACCTTGATCTCTCGACAGAGAAGGTGGAAGTCTTGGAAGAGTGGGGGAGTGGAGGACATGAGTTGTTCTCGGTAACTGCTAGGATCGTGTAGATCATGTCCACTCAGGACCAATTTCTCATAATTGTCCATCATCCCTATCAGTTTCTTTCAAATGTCGTAGACTGCCAGACCAATACCCCAAAAGTTATCCCCTCGTGTGATGTTTTGATATCTCGAGTGATGTGCAGATGTTGCGTAGTTGTGTTCCGTTTGAGCAGTGTCGTGCGTAGTTGTGTTCAGTTTTGAGACATGCGTAGTGGGTGTATAGGAGTGGCCTTGGTCGTTGGCCAAGGCCAGGAACTCATGGCGCCTGTAGTGTAGCACCTTGGCCTCGGGCCAAGGTTAAATTCCATGGTGTCATGACTTATGGCGCCATAGTCCAAGAGGATACGGCCTTGGCCTTTGTCCAAGGCCAGGAGCTATGGCGCCATGGTTCATGGCGTCATTGGCCAAGGAGGCCAAGGCCAGGAGTTGTGGCGCCATTGGCAAATGAGGCCAAGGCCAGGAGTTGTGGTGCCGTTTATGGCGCCATTGGCCAAGGCCAGGAGTTGTGGTGCCGTTTATGGCGCCATTGGCCAAGGCCAGGAGTTGTGGCGCCATGGTTCATGGCGCCATTGTCCAAAGAAGCCACGGCCTTGGCCTTTGGCCAGGGAAAGATTGTTGTGGCGCCATGATTCATGGCGTCGTTGGTCAAGGGGCCCTGGCCTTGGCCTTTGGCCAAGTCCAACTCGATTATGGCATACTTCAGCACTTATGTTATGGTGTATGCGCGCGCTTGCGCTATGGCGTATGCATGCGCTTGTACTACAACATGCTTCAAGTCATGGTATGTTAGACCATTCTGATTTTAGAGTGTTATCTGCTTAAGCTTGTGTAGGCTGTTGCAAGCCTCTCAGAGAGCTCTGGACAGGCCTAGAGCTTCGGTGTTCCTGAGGATTTTCATTGAGACTCGGATGTTGAGTCACATTTTCAGAGGAATTCCATGAGGATGCGTTTCTGTTAACTCTTCACCATGTACCATTGAGCAATCTAGTTCTGTTATCGAAGAATTCGAGGCGATGTCGACATGAAACAGATTAATGGGTTTATGTGCTGGTGAGGTTATCGATACTGCTCCATGATATCATCCTCTCCACCGGGGGCTATAAGAGAGAACTCATAGGGAGTACATTCGGCTTGTAGAATATGTTGCATTCTGAACTATAGAGATGTGCCTGAATAGGCGATTGCCTCTAGGTAAGGCGTAGTTAGCGAGGAGATTTACAATTTTGTCCCTCTCCCATTTTTCACCATCTACACCTGGCAGTCCAGTTTTAAGTTTTACTGCTGCCAGTGAAGGTCGACTCATGGCAGTCCAGTTTTCAGTTTCAACTGCTGCCAGTGAGGGTCGACTCCTGGCAGTCCAATTTTTAAGTTTTTACTGATACCGTGATCCAATCTGTACTTTTTTCTGGACTCGTGTTTTTTTTTAAAATCTTTTCAGTTTATGAAGCAAATATGTTTTTTTGATTCACATGTTTCTTTCATCAATATGAAAATCTTCTTTTAGATTTCTTGCACCATCTTTGTCCTTTATTATTACCCTGATCTTCGAAATTCAAATATAGTACTTGCGGTTGGAAAATCTATTAACATGCAACAAATAAGAGACTTTGAAAATCATATGGTCTTACATGCATCATAAACTGATGGTGTGACTGAAATTTCTTAATCATTGCGGCAAGCAAATCAAACTCAGCTGAGTCAAGTAAACTGGACGAAATAATCGATTTAGCAGGATGAATCAGCTACAATAGTGAGTTGCAATAGTCTGATTCAAGTTAATGTTACACGTGTCTTAGATGTGTTAGAGCCAGTTGTTAGTCCTGATGAAAAGATAAGAATGGATGTAACCGATCCAGATAATATTAATCATCTAAATTTTTCGGTGGATATTTTTGGGCAAGTCCACGCCCTTGCAAAACTGATCTTGGGACACCATGTTTCTGGATCAAGTAGTAGGTCGGTTTTAAATTAGGCATGATGTCGATTCTAATATATAACTTTGATTTTAATAATGGAATTACAAAAATATTAGAAGCAGTTGAAATCCGAAACAAAGTAGTTTAAATCGGTAAAATCGGCCGATTAAATCGCGATTAGCTACTTGGACGATATGATTCACAAAAAATCACTGATTCCGATTTTGGGCGATTTACTAGGCAGATTTTACCGATTTTAGCCGATTTTCAATCAAAACAAGTTGCTGATTTTCTAGGGGCATTTTTGGTATTTTATCTAAGTAGGTTATAAAATTCGATTCACTAAAATTTTTAGGTTTTTTTCGTTTCTCCTTTCTTCTTGAGTTTGATTTGGAGTGATTACATGTTTAAGTTATGTTGTTTTATTTTGTTTGAGCTTGGAACTTGTATTTTGAACTAATTTCTTTATGTTGAGTTGAACTTATTTAGTTTTGATTGTGTCTATGTTAAACTTATTTGATTTCAATAGTATTGTTTTCTATTATTATTGTTATATGATCAAGTATAGGAGCTATAGGTTATATAAATTTTAAATTGCAATCTGATTTTCAAACCGATTTTTTCTGACTTCCTCCCCCGAGGTTTTCACGAATCGCTCCAAGGTGTTCGACCGAGTCACCGATTTTACCGATTTTAACTACTTTGATCCCAAATCCCTATCTGACTTTTAAGGATATTGGCGCTGAGAAAAGCTATCTAAGGAAATTTCATGGCAAAACTCTCTGATCTGGTACACAGGTACTCTATTCTACTCATATGCAGCTATTCAATTTCATTTCATATTACTGCTATTCTTTTTTTAACACAACTACTCATCAATTTAGAACCATGAAAGTCATTACCTGAAATGTTCAAGGTTTTCTGCCAAAAATTACTAGAGACTATCTGTTTGATCTAATAAGAAAACATAACTAAAACTTATGGAAACCAAGGTTAGTGAGGACATTGATAACCAACTAACACAATGTTTCAGTTACTCGAATTCTATTTTTGTTGGCAAACATGGTAAAGCTGGGGGAGTCTAATTTTACTGTGGCTGGATGGCTTTCCTTGTGACATAGTAAGTGTTAATGACAATATGATACATCTTCTCATCAAATCTAGTCCTTGTCATCCAGAATGACTTTTAACATGTATCTATGGGTCGACATATAATGACACAAAAAAAAACAATGGATTTTTATCAAAGATTTAGCTGATAATGTATATCAGTAGTGGGTAGTTATAGGAGATTTAAATGTTCATATTAGTAAAGATAGCATTGTTGAACATTTATTTTCTATTGATAAGTGGACAAACAATATAATAGATAGAGATGGTCTTTCAAATTTAGAGTACATTGGCATCCCTTATACATGGACTAACAGAGCCAATGGAAAGGTAGCAACAGAGCCAGAATTGATATGGCATTGACCAAATCTTATTGGCATATCACTAATCCCGATTCCAAGCTCCTTCATCTACCGTTTATGGGCTCAGACCAATGTCCCATCATGCTTATCACGGAAGATGAAAAACATAGTTCATACTTCAATTGAAAATTCTACAAGTGTTGGTTGCAGGATAAGTCATGTGCTCAGCATATTGCTTGTTCTTGGCAACAACATATCGAAGGCACTCCTGGTTACATTGTTGGCAGAAAACTCCAGCTTACTAGATATCATCTTTCCAAATGGAGTAAACTACACTTTGGAGAAATGAAACAAGAAATAAACTCTCTTACTAGTTATCTAGAAAATCTACAAGCTCAGGCTTATTCTCAGGATATTAGTGACTCCATACATAATACAATTCTTGAGATTCAACATTGGAAGAAAATTGAAGCAGAGTTTTGGTAGTAACAGTCTAATGATAGATGGATGCTAGATGCTGATATATAATAATACTGTTTATTTTCATGTCAAGGCTAAGAAAAGAAGAACCATAGACAATATAGTGGCTCTTAAGGATTCCAATGGTGAATGGCATCATACTTTATAATATTAAGCATCTCTTCTTAGAAGTCATTCCAGCCGCATAATAACTACCACTAATCATGGCATTCAAGATTTCGACTTCTCCAATATTCATCCAATAATCACTAATCAAGAGAATATAAATCTTACTGCTATACCGACATCAGCTGAGATATTGAAGCTGTTAAAAGTTTGGCTAGTTGGGATGCTCCCGGACCTGATGGCTATCCAGCAGAATTTTACCAAACACAATAGGAAGTGGTAGGAAATGATGTATTTAAAAACGTGCAGACTTTCTTCAGGACCAAAAAACTTCCTCGACATTTAAAGACTTATACCAAAAACTAAATACCCATCTAAACCTTATGACTATAGGCCTATTGGCTTATGTAATAACTCTTATAACATTATCACCAATATTTTAGTTACAATATGAAACCTATTATCAGCAAACTCATTTCACCTTATCAAGCAGCGTATGTGCCGCAAATAATGATTAACGAGAACATCATTTTGGCTTGATTCTCTCGGATATTCTATGGAGAAATCCAAGAAGAGATTTGGATTATTGGCGCTGAAACTAGATATGTCGAAAGCTTTCGACAGATTAGCATGGAATTTTCTGATTAAGATGTTGTCAGGTTTGGGTTTCAGTCATGATTGTTGTAGTATGATATATGAGTGCATCTCCACTTGTAATATCTCTATATTTCTGAATGGCACCATATGAGAAAGTTACATTCCTAGTAGTGGAATTACACAGGGGCACCATTGTCCCCATATCTCTTTATCCTATCTATGGATTATTTGTCGAGATAGTGGCTTTGGCTGAAGAACAACATCTCATGTGTGGTATTCAAGCTACAAGGAAAGCGCCAATCATCAGTCATCTGCTTTTTGCAGATGAGTGCTTACTTTTCTTTGAAGCTAATCCTAAAACATTATATAACATTTTTCATATCATCAACAAGTTTGGGGATATATCTGGTCAGATGATAAGTTTTAACAAGTCAGCTGCTTTATAACACGTAGACTCTCTTATCAACAAAAACAACATATTGTGTCCGGCCCATTCAGGTGTTCAACAACTTTTTTCAACTGATAAATATCTAGGCCTAACTATATTACTAGGGAGATCGAAAAATGATTTATTTAGTGGCATTAAAGATTCGTTTAACTTTAGACTTCAAGCTGGCAATCTAAAATCCTTAACCAAGCAAGGAGAACCACGATGGGAAAAACAGTACTAAACTCAGTCCCCTCACATTATATGGGAAACTCAAAATTCTACTGGATATTACTGAAGATCTCGATTCTCTTCAACGACTTTTGTGGTGGGGGCATAAATCAGATAGAGGTATATATCTTGCATCTTGGGATTCTTTTTGTCGTCCTAAAAGCAAAGGTAGTTTGGCTTTCCGTAACCTTCAACAATACAATAATGCATTGATAACTAAACTTGCTTGGTGAGTTTGCACTGAACCTGACAAGTTATGGGTTCGGTTACTAAAAGCTAAATACTTTCCATACATTGACTTTCTTCATATTCAAGATAAAACTAGTAATTCATCTTGGATCTGGAGAGGAATTGAAAAAGTCTTAGCGTTTGTACAAAAATATCATTTATGGGATATTTGCAGTGGCACAAAGGTGTTAATTTGGTATGATGAGTAGGTAAAGGGTCTAGATAAGCCACCAACTCCTAATCCTCAATTTAGAGAACCACGAGATATGTGTATGTGTCAGATCTTATGATGTTGAATACAAGAACTTGGAACAGAAAACTCTACAAGAATTATTCAGCCAACATACAGTTGCTCTTATCCTACAGATGTATATTCCCCAGCATGGGGAGGATACCCTGGTCTGGAAGCCAAAGGAATACAGTGCATTTACATTGAAATCAACTTACAGGGCATTACCAAAAACTTCAGTTTTTTCTCGTCAATTTAATAACATTCCATCATCAGCGTGGAATCAGCTCTGGCATTTTAAATCTCCCTGTGAAGATAAATGCCTTAAAGGAATACTTCCACTAGGAAGAAACTTAGTAAGTATAAGCCATTTGGCTATCTAATGTCAACATTGTTGTCTAGATTAACAACAGTGATTTAATCAGCTGGATCGTTAGTTGGTTTAATAATACTTGTTAAGACAAAGAACAACATTAGGAACACATTATGACAATGACCTTGACAGCCTTGCAAATTTGGAAGTGTGGATTTTTGCAAGTCTATCAAAATAAGAAAACAGATCCTACCACTGCACTTCACTTAATTAAAGCTAAGTCTGTACAATGTACATCTGCTGACATCTCCAGGCAAACTGATACAGTTTCAAAACCTATTCATTCTAGATGGACACCTCCACCTAAGGCTACTACAAAATCTATTTTGATGCGTCTTTTAAGAAAGATATCGGCCTTGGTCTCATTATTCATGACTCTACAGGTACCTGCAGAGGAATCAGAGGAGACTACCTCAAGGGAGACATAGATGCTTAAATTGAAGTTTGAAGATCTCTAAAATCATCTTTGAAGCAGATAATATAAAATATTGTAAACACTGTAAATAGTAGTAGCCCATCTATTTCTTGGACTAATCATGGACTTCTTTTGGATGCTACACACTAGCCGGAAAACTTTACTAGTTGGAAACACTGGGCTATCAGTTTGAAGATCTCTAAAATCATCTTTGAAGCAGATAATATAAATATTGTAAACACTGTAAATAGTAATAGCCCATTGTAATTGGTAAATTCCCCATGGATAGATTTTATCAATACACCCAATCTAAGATACATATGATACATGTAAACACAAGGATTTATTAATGATTTGTGGTGGTATTATTACATGGATTTCCATGAAAACTTCAAGGGTTCTTCATGTTCTTGAGTAGAGGAGTAGTAGAGAAGGAGATGGGGGTAGAGAGAGAAAGTATTAGAGACCATCCCTTTCTTTTAGGGTTACATTGTTATTTATATGAGACCTATTTGACGAATTTACTATACTACCCTCAAAGGGAATCCTATGCTTGAATTTTTCTATGGTGTATCTCCTCCTATGGAAAGCTAGGTTACACTGGCCTTAGCTTGGCGCCACATAGCGAATACACTCCAACACCCAATAATCATGTGTCTTCCTCCGCCAACAAGCATGGTCGGCGACCTCAGTTTCCATTCTTCTAACTTCAGCGGACTAGTCTTCTACTGGATAAGGATTGCTGACGCGGATCCCACTGAGTCAACGAGTCAACTCTGACAGCCTGGCCACTCTGATCTTCCCATAAATGCTCAACTACTTCTCAGCTTTTTGTCGGTGAAGTGTCCTTTACCCGCTGATAACAGTTCGCCCTCCATTCTTCTGGCGATATTCGATGATGTAACTTCAGCGGTCATTTGTTGATGTAGCCTCAGCGGCATTTTACGCTAATGTGATCCTTGGCGTTCCACCCGCTGATCTCCTATGCATGGCGATAAACCTAAAACTTTTGTTGATGATTCCGTACTTCTCACTAATATTCTTCTTACGTAGCCTCACCTCTAGGATGCTTTTATTTGTAGAAAGCATTTTCTACACTCACACCCATCTATTTCTTGGACTAATCATGGACTACAAATGTAATGGATGATAACATTGTTAAGGAAGCTAGGAAGAAGAAAAGCTTTTTTTTTGTATTATAATGGTATCCCTATTGATACTTTCAAGAACTGGCGGGATACAGTTATAATCTTTCCTAATGCAGTGTATTGCTTTTGGCTTCAAAAAAAAATTAACAGAACTTATGAGTTAGTGGAAAACGTTGTTGGGGTTAGAGAAAGCACTATGGTGCCATAAGCCATCCTTAGATTGTGAAGATATAGGGATGGCAGAAATAACGAAAATTGGCAACCACGGTGGTCTTAGCCATTTCTAGACGGAAACTCGGTTTCCGCAGATTCCACTGTGCGGGAACTCGGTTTCCGCCAAAGAAATTTGGGGAAACCGAGTTCCCGCACAGTTAAAGCTTGACTTTTGACTGGCGGAAACCCAGTTTCCGTAAAGAATGTGTTTCTATACAAGAGAATTTGACCTGCAGTGGTTTTGAGTGAACAAGTTTTACCCCCTTTTGATTTTGATGGCGAATTTGTTTGATTTTGTTCAATCTATTAAAAGAGTATGTTCTTGACATATATATGCTTTGTTTCCATCTTTCAATTTGAGTTTTCATTATAAAACGACTCTGAATTGTTTAAATAACTCAAGATAATTTTCATTAATTAGAAAAACAACTACAATACAATTCAAAGTCCTAAAAACGAAACAAACTACATTGCAAATTCATTTAAATAAAGATTAAACTAAATAGCGATAGAGGTTTAGTACTAAAACATAATCTAATAACGATAAACTAGTCATCTTGAGATTCATTCAAAGTCCTTCTCATAATTTCGTTACGTTTGAGTCGATACCATGTTTGAGTTGTTGGCGAACAGTTACTTGTATCCTTATCAATGATTGCCGTATCTTCCGCCTCTTGTTTTTGACGTGCCAATTCTCTTTGTGTTTCCAAGTATCTTTCAAATAGTGTTGCTTGTCATTCATCATTCTCCTTCTTAAGAAAGACTTTTTTCTCCATCATTTCAATTAGCTTAGAACTCGCATCACTCATTGTTGAATCTTGAGATTTTGGTGTCTCCGGTGTTGTTGGATTTTTAGATCTACGTGAGCGACGTCTTTGATATCTCCTTCTGTACGCTTGCGTTTTTCGGTTGAAGTTGTTGCCATTGTAACTTCATTATCTTGGTACAAAAAATGATGGTCGAAATTGGGTTCTTTAACCAATAGAATTCCCGTAGGAATATGAGTAGGGGTGGAAGTTTGAGGATATAAGGAGCTTGGGAGGAAGTTTCATAAGGAGATTGAAAGGGAACTTGAGGAATATAGGGAGATTGGGAGGAAGTTTGAGGGTGAGTGTTGGGAATCGTCATAGGAGGTGGAGTAAAATATAAATGAGTGGAATTTTGAGTGTTGAAAGGAGGGTTGGGAGGAGGGGTGGAGTGTTGAGTATGGGATGAAGTATGGGGATGAGGGGTGGAGATTGGGTATGGGATGAAGTATGGGGATGAGGGGTGCAGTGTTGAGTGTGTGATGAAGTGCTAGGATTAGGATTACGGTTGAAGGGAGAACGAGTGTTAGAAGGATTGGAGTTTTGAGTGCTATCAACAACATCCAACTCGAAATTATCACCTCGATGACGAAATTCACTCAATTGGGAGCGTAGAATTTGGTAATCCTCCCCAAATCCAAAGATCTTATGATACTTCCTATAATATTCGTCTCTTGCAATCCAACACTACAAAAATAAAATTTGAAGTTAGTATAAAGCAATTGAAAATTAAGGAATTCCAAATGATTAGTAAAGTAAACAACTTACTAGGTTAATGTAATTCATATCCGGATTTTGTATTTGAACATCCTCTAAACAATTTATAAATCTGTCGACATCACACTTAATGACACTAAATCTATTTGCAACGCATTTTCGCTTATTAGGATTTCCTTTCATCAATGTAACAAATTCCTCAAAAACAAGTGGCCAAAACTTTTCTTTTCTACCCCCTTTCCAATTTCCATCCTTCTCATGCTTAATATATGCTCTCACAATAGCTAAATCTTCAGTATTGGTATAATGCTTGTCCATTTTGAAGAAGAAGATGATGAATTGGAGAAGAAAAAGTAAATCAATATGATGATTTTAGGTGATTTAAGAAGAATAAAATCAAGATGATGATGATTTGAAGTAGGTTTGAGAAGAAGTAAATCAATATGATGATTTTAGGTGATTTGAGAAGAAGAAAACCAAGTTTGCTTATATAGGAGTAGCCAAAACACACCAAAACAAAAAAATAGTCGTTAGAAGTTTGAATTGTTTATCCAAAGGTTGTAAACAACTATCCGTTGGCAGATTTTTATCAAAAAAAAACTATCCGTTGGCAGATTGTGAGATCTGGCCATTGATTTTCTAGGCGGAAACCGAGTCTCCGTCTTGGGCGGAAACTGAGTTTCCGTAAAGAATATGTTTCTAGACAGGAGATTTTTCCTCTGCTCAAATGTTTCATTGTTCAAACACAATGGTCTCTAAGTTACAATGTTCTCTAAGTTACATTAAACACAATGCTCAAATGTTTAATTGTTCACACAAATTGCTCTATTATCTAGGTCTTGAAGTATTGAACAACAATTAAGATTTTTTTGTCAAATCATTTTTTCATTAAACCAAATTAATTTACATCATACTATTGAAACTAAGACTAATAAAACTTCAAACATAAACATTGAAAGAGCACTTAAAATACTACATGAGAATTTGAAACTAGTTCGTCTAATCAAGGTTGATTACTTCATCATTGTCCGAATCATAAATGGTTTGGACTTCAACTCTCTTTCCCATTTTCTTCAAAATTCTTCTTTTTCGTTCTCGATAATATTCTTGTTGAGTCGGATCCATGTTAGCAAGATCCATATCTATTATAATTCTCTCTTCTTCCTCTTGAGATTGGTAAAGCTCGCTTGGGTTGCTTTCTACAAGATTCACAAATGCGGCTTGTTGGAAGTTGATTTTCTTCTCCTCTTTTCTTTCTTGCATCTTCATGAAATACTCAATTAATGATTTTTGTTCTTCATCAATTTCAATACCCTCTTCTTCTTTTACCTTTATAGGTCTTGAAGAACTTGATCCTCTTGAAAAACTTGCTCCTTTCCTTACGATTCCCGCTTCCCGATCTTTTCTTTCATTTTCTTCTTTTTTAGCATTTTTCATTCCAATTGGTCTTGCTATCTCCTTGTATCTCCAATGACGTTGTCCATTAGCTAGAATTTCGACACCATCAACTACTTCAACGGGCGCATGATCATTTTGGCTAGGATCACCAAGATTTTGCTCCACGGTTAATTCATAATCATATCCGGGGAGAGTTTTTCTTAAAATTTTGTAGCACGCATCAAACTTGAATGGATTACCTTTGGCATACATATATTGATCTCGAGCGCCTCGGACCTAAACAATAAGAGTAGTAGTAAAATCGTTATTCTGCTTTCTAATTAAAAACTATTAAGAACAAGATTATGGAGAAAATTTAATAGCTTACCAAGTCTTCATGTGATGCGCCACTTCTATTTTGTCGGTGAATACGGTAAAGAATTCCAACATAATCCACAACTTCTTTTTGAATATGGTTTTGCCATCGATTTTGAATCGAACGTTCATCTCTTTCATGAGGATTTCCTGTACATCTCGTAAAAAATTCAAAAATTCGTGCCCAAAATTGAGATCCATTTTGTCCGGCACCAACGGTTCCATCGCATGGTATGACAATAAAACAATTAGTAATAGCGAGATCTTCCTCGGGAGTGAAATTCCTAGCCACCATTTTGATTTTTTGGTTAAATTGTTTTTGAAAATTGGAAGGGAGAATGGAAACAATATTGATTGGGTTGAATTTGTGAAAGAGGAAGAATTCTCTTATATAAAAGAGATCCCAACGGATAGTTTTTTTTCAAATTTTGAAAAAAGAGTCGTTGGGGTTCTGACGGTCAAGAAAAACTAGGTAGATGGATGGTTAGATGTTGAGGTGTAGAGAAGGTGTAAGGAAAGAAAGGTCAAACGGTCATATTTCTGGGACAGAAACTCAGTTTCCGCGGAGTTCTGGGCAGAAACCGAGTTTCCGTAAAAAAAATCTGTGGGAACTGAGTTTCCGCCCTGCGGATACTCGGTTTCCGCCTCGCATTTGTATCTCTATTGCCTGCTACATATGTGTAGCACCAACTAGAGAAATCCATCTCTATCTCTAGAATATAGAGAATTTTTAGACCATAGTAGTTGCTCTTCTCCATTGCTCCAAGACATATCTATAAAACATGAACCATAGTGCTTGCTCTTAGTGAGGTAAAACACAACTTGGCTTTGGAAAGGTGGGGAGAAAAAGACCCTATAACAAAGCGAAGCTGCTAGGGAGACACCGGATATTACTATGTGTCTCCTTACCATTGGCTCATTCTCTTCCCACCCCACCCCACCATGAACATACAAGGGTCCCTGTTTTAGTTATGAGCCAATGCCATTTTGACACATATTGGTGTCAAAATGGTGGTGTTAATATCCGGTTCACAAAGAGGGAAAAAGCAAATCTGAGCAGGGACTGCACGGCCTCAGGACCTGATTATCATATACCAATTGGATTCAAGCATTGGAATTTTTTCTATCTAGTTGGTCTAGGTAAAACTGGTGTGATTTGGTTGAAGTCTGCAGTAAAAATAGCAAGAAGGATCCAATTTTTTCCCTACCAAAATTGGAATTGCCCTAAGATAACTAAAATTAAAATTTCTAAATTGATGAATACGAAATCTGAATGATAAACTATTTATACAAAATAATCAAAATTTCTTTAAAGTGCAACATAAATTCTTAGAAGAACATAAAACTAATTCCTAATAGCAATAACAAGAAGCAGAAGACATCTTATTAAATCGTTTACCACCACCAACATGGAACTTAGCAAGAGCATCTTCAACATAACTTGCTATAATAACCGATTCATCCCGATTCGTATTCGAAACCAGAACCATCCTCTCATATTCCTCTTCCTTAGCAACACGGCTTTGTTTCTTTTTCAAAATTTCTACTTCTTCTTCACGTCGTTTCTGTAATTCAGCTTCAGTTACTTTTGTTACTACAGATTTTTTCACAGCCTTTTGTAATCCTTTTTCTTCCAATTCTGCTAATCTTTTGATCTCAGCTTTTCCTGCCGCAGCTTTGGCTTTCTTCTCTGCTTCCTCTTCTCGTCTCTTTGCAGCTTTAGATCCTTCTGTTTCTTCTTCTAGTTCAGTTAGGGTTTCTTTGGCCTTGACTGGTACAGTTTTGATGTTTATCTTCTTCGGCACCTCTGATTTCTTCGGTATCTCTGATTTCACCACCTCTGATTTCTCTTTCGTTTCTCTTTTCCTACTCCCCTGTCTACCGCCACTCCCTTGTTTCCCACCACCATTCCCTTGTTTCCCACCACCACAAAAAGAACCAAACGGCGGCATCTCCACTAATTTCTGAACTAATTGAAGACGATCTACTTTGATTGATGGTGATTCACGAAGAGAAACGATAATTTGCTGACCAGAGAGGAAAGATGTAATGTGGTGAACCAGATTGGGTATGAAGAAGGATTATGGAGAAACTAGGGTATAAATAGTACATCGGTCTTTACAGACGGATTAGGAAAGGGTTTATGTATGGTAAGTCCTAAAAAGATGAATGACGTGTAGAAATAGAATACTACTCAAATTGGAAATCCTAGAAGGTGAATCGGATCCCGTGTGGTAAACCAGATGGCGAGGCCAGCTAAAAAAGAAATACGCGTTTGGTGTTGTGTAAGCCTGATGGAATGCTGCGGACCTGCAGCCCTTTGAACATGACATAGCATTTTTTAGGCTAAGATAAATGAATACTTGTCTTGTGCATGTGCATGTGCATGTGCATGTGCATCCCATTTTACTGTGCTTCTTTATGCCAGGTAGATCCACTTGAGAGTTAAGATCTTCAAGCTAGAAATTCTGAAACCCAATTTTGCATTTTCTTTCATTTGATTTTGATTTTTGGTTTCGTTGCACCAGGTTGATATTCTGTTGCGCAAATGCAGGTCAGCATTTGCAAGAGAGCGAGGATGGGAAGAGGCATTAATGTGTGCAAGGTGACCAAGGAAAGTACCCAAGAATTGAGTAGTGATTCCTTCTACAAGTGAGAGTAGTAGAGTTAGCTGAAATTGCTCCAAACCTCCAAACAAAGAATTCTGAGATTAATTAGTTTTGATCCCTGATATTTTCCTCCAAAATCATCTGCCATAAGAATTACAAATTTCTCCAGCCATGACTATCAAAGCTATTGAACATCAATGGTATCGGACTTGTGATTATTCAGACATCTCCTTGTATACCATCTTTTTTAATGGCAATTTTGAGTAAACAAATTTTTAGTCATTTTGACAAATGAAATTAGAAATTATAGAAATGTATTTCAAAAGTTTACACATCTGATGAACATGTAAAAGTAAAAGACGTAAAAAAAAAAAAACTTCTTTTTGAAGCTTAAAATATATTCATATTCACCAAGAGGGAAAAAATACTGCAGAACTGTAACTGTGGCATAAAAAAATTATCAGCTAAGAGCTGAAGCCCCAAAACTGGCTCGGATGGAAATAAAGAGAAAATCTGTATTCACCTTCTACTGGTTTCATCAATCTTCATAGTAGTATTTTTCAATTTACTGTAGATGCATGTGACGTTAGTCTAGTTAATCCAAGAAGCTCCCAACATCTTGGCCAAAAAACTATACCGATCAGCGGCTTCATCAATCTGTCATATTGGAGATGAAAAGGTCAATATTAGATATAGACATGAAGTGGTTACAATTCCCTAGAAGAACAATCCAACAGGAAATTTCAGATATTGAATTTAAGGATATATTCACCAATTTTTGGGTAGGACGTCCAGCTCCATGGCCAGCCTTGCGGTCAATGCGGGCAATTATCGGGTTGGTCTGTGGGCTATTTTCCAAGCTTGTGCAAAGGGTATATTGCATGGTCTGAAAGAAAAAAATTCATGGGTTAAGATAAATGTAATGTTGTACAGCATTGAAGATATGAATGATGCTACATGTAACTTAAACGCAAGAGATCTATCACAGCTTGATAAAGTAACTTACTGCCAATAATTTCAACGAGTGTAATGGCACAACCCGGTCATCATGATCAGCAGTCAACAACATGGTAGGTGGGTACTGGTGAGTTTCATCCTGATGCAACTCCCAAGGTCTTCTCACATTATGAAGTGGTGAGTATCTGAAAATGCATAGGAAAATATAATGAGCCATGTAAGAGTGTGAAGTTTGTGATCACACTCATCCAGACGAAAATTACACTCAGTCGAAAACCATATACAAATTTAATCTGAAGATTAGTATTCAGGATTAGTCTTAATCGGCGTATATTGACAAAGTGACAACCAAGATTAGTCTTACTTAATAAGCCATTGGAACTCTTCCTTCTTGTCTGAGCAACCATAATCTGAAGTCCATGCATGGCCTGTAAACAGATTTAGGTATCAGTATACACAGTGCTAAAAGTAAGCAGGAAATGAGGATCAAATGAATGAAAGCAAACCTATAGTGAACTTGTGGAAACGCAGCATATCCATTACACCAACATGAGCTAGAGCACAGCCAAAAAGATCAGGTCGCTGCCACCCACAAAAAAAAGGTTGTGATTTAGCAAGAAATTTATGTACTCCATACCCATATGTTTACTGAACGAGGGAAAAGAAAAGAAACATAATCACAGCCTGACCTGATTAATGGTAGCAGCAACTAGAAGTCCACCATTGCTTCCACCTTCAATACACAGCTTTTTGGGCTGGGTATAACCAGCAGACACGAGATACTCTCCAGCAGATATAAAGTCATCAAAGCAATTCTGTTTGTTTGCTAGTGACCCTGCTTTATGCCATTCTTCTCCATACTCTCCACCACCACGAATGTTTGCGACGCAGAAGACAGCTCCTAAATGCCTGGTAAGAATAGTTCTGCTGACACTAAAGGATGGAGTAAGGCTGATGTTGAAACCCCCATAACCATACAATAAACAAGGATGTGATCCATCCAATACTATATTCTTCTTTGACACGATGAAGAGAGGTATCTTAGTTCCATCTTTGCTAGGTGCAAAAACCTGAATGAAAGCCAAACGAAGGAAAGAGATGAAGATAATCAATAGGTGAATGGTTTAAGCAGCAGAAACATGTATGCGTTAGACTAGCCATACAAGTAAACTGTTTTTTTTTTAATTCCCGGGAATATTTAACTTCAGATATCAGTTTTCATTGACTCCTTGTTTATCTTTAGATGTAAGGAAAAAAAATACTCAAGCAAAGAAAATGTGTACATGTAGTTCTCGGATTAGTCTTGCCAGTCACCACACCCCAGTACATTAGAGGCACATACATATGCATAGAGCTAAGGTGTGAGAAATATGTCGTAATTACCTGATTAACCTGGAACTCAGTATGATCAAATCCAGAAACCACTATTTCACGGAATATCTTCATTTCAGGTGCCTCCACTGCTAAGTTGCATTGATATATGATACCAGGGGTAAGAAAGCTAGTAAATCCAATGAAAACCTCACTGTCTTTACGCCTTCCAGAAATCCCATAGACCGTGCCAATTTCAATAGGCAACTGATGTACCAGTCCACCTGTTTTCAATTCCCTTAACTGCAGAACATTCTTAACGTCGCTCAAGTAACTCACCAGAATTTGGTTACCATTCACAACATAAGCAGATTCGAGGACATCTTTCTCTGATTCTTCAATGACATTAGTCCAAACACTTGGTTCCTTCAAATCAACCCGGATCAACTTATACTTAGGAGCATCTTTATTAGTCAGAAAGGTGAACTCCGTGCCATCATTTGCAATAGCTCTATAACTTGCATCAAAATTGTCAACAAGCTTAACAAAAGGAAGCATGTCAGCTCTGTTCTTAAACCCTTCGAGCCCATTGGGGAGGGTTGACAGGTCACAATAATATAACTTGTTGACTGGGTCGCAGCCCTCTTCAATGTACAAAAGAACATGCTGCATAACAAAGTGAAAAATAAATATCGTGTCCACTGAAGAATGATTTAACAAGTTATATGTAATTTTAACTAGAAAAGATACTCGATGACAGAAAATTGTCTGTCACAAACCACTACAGCTCTTCTCAGAGAGATAAGTTAAGAATAAGAAACTCAGATTTTGTTTACCAGAAGACATGTGGTGGCAGATATGGTGACACACTACAGAAAACAGAAACTAGCATAAAGCCCTCTAACTCAAATTTCAAAAATTGTACTAAAATTGGCAATTATTACCTTCCCATCATCCATAACTTGTGCCCCGAACATAAACTTTGGATTTTCTGGATCTTTCCAGCATAAAATATCTTCAGATTGGTCTGTACCCAAGAAGTGATAATAGAGCTGATGATTTAGATTTGAATTTGTCTCAGTCCCAGCGTCCAATTGCTCCCCTTGCCTACAGATCAACACCAATCACAAACTCAATATACCAATCACAACATACCAATTCAAACCCATCCTCCATTAGAAGGAAAAAAAAAAATAAACAGAAAATTGACTTACTGGGGAGCAGGATATCTACTGTAGAAGAACCCTTTGTTATCATGAGTCCAAGTAATGGATGAAAACTTAACCTGCAACAAATAACGTGCACGACAACATAAGCACAATGGGTACATCAACATAAGCACAATGGGTACACTACACAAGTACGACGGGTACTATGACATAAGCAGAATGCCTATCTCTACATAAGCTCGAAACCGGTATTCCCATTGGCATAAGCAAGTACGTGTTTCTGTTGCAATTCATGCATATAGCTAACAAACACAGAAACACTTACCCATGACAATGTATCCGGCTCAAGAAACTTATCTTCCACCCTCATTACTTTAATGCTAACCCAATCGCTACCACTTGAGCTAAGTCCATAAGCCAAATACTTAGCATCCTCACTAACAGCAGCTATATTCAATGACACAGTTCCATCTTCACTTAACCCATTCGGGTCAAGCAATACCTCAGCTTC
>JAJJMA010059428.1:4665-14805 GCA_023529015.1 Papaver nudicaule
ATATTGTTCTTATTCTCCTCGTATCAAAGCATGCATCGTATATTGTTTCCAAGTCCATAGTTTGGCTAATAGATCTAATGGTTGTCGGGTATTAAGTGCTTATGCAGATTTTATACTCGCACAGATAAATTCATAAAAATTGATTTGGTTAAACCATTTTAATTATCACTAGTCGGGGCTTTATCTCTGGCTCCCTTTTCCCTTGGTCTGCGACCTCTACTTTTCACAGCTTTTCCCGCTTGGAGTGCGTCAGGCGATCAGTTTCCATTTCCTTGATCACGTCTGACCCAACGCCAGTGACCTTGCCCATTGTAGTAGCATAATGCATGATGCTCTCCTTTGTTGGACGATTTTGATAATAGAGGCCTAGGTGAACGCTTATGTAATCTCTCTAGGGTAGCTGCGCGCGCGTTTCTCCGGTCAGGTTGTGCCTTCAAGCTGGTCAAGCTTTGCAGCTTCCGAGTATTGGTGATGGCGGTGTCCACTCTTGCTCAGACCTTTGTGACTTGTCGAGTCACACTGCAGTATAGAGGCTTGATCGTCCTTTGTTTCACTCATTCGGCGGCCCCAGGTTCGAAAGTTGTGATCACCTAGTGAGTGCCTTTGTGGAAAGTTTGAAAAAATACTCTAAAATTGGTAGTTGCGTCTGCACTATTCAGATAAAATTGATACTTATCCTAATAGTGTACGTTTGACCGTATCGGTTCCGAACCGTTTCAGCGTTATGGATATTCATTAATACGATTTATACTAATGTTATTTCATTGATGTGTCCCACTATAAGAGTCACCAGAATCAATTTCTACCTTTTGTATAGACAATTTTTGACCGTAAATGGTGAGAAGGTCATAAAATCTATGGAGTAAGGCTCAACATGATTCTTGTTGTCGGTGATAAGTATAAAGGTTATAATTGAGGGTTATCAATTACTTGACAAATATACAAACGAGAAAGGAATAAATCTATGAAAACAAGATCCTGCACATGTACACAGTGACATCTCATTCCAAGGGGCAATAAATGAGAATGTCAATCCTTCTTACAACTAGTGTGAGAAGGAATGAGAATGTTTATGCCCATTGTGTAATGTTAAATCTTCCCTTGAACTAAGATTGTCATTTTTAGTCCTAATTCGTTTGAACTTCTCAACTCCTTGTGTTTCCCTCAAGGGAGTTGAGTGTTTTCGATCTTCTCTAGCCTCTTTGTCATTCGTACTTTGGAAGATTCGAAGAACATTCACTAGTCTAGGAGCTTTTCTCTGAAGTTTATCAGCATACTTGGAATTGAAATCCAGGCTAAAAAGTCGGAGCATGTTATTCACGTACATGCGGAGCAAGGAGGAAAATTCGGAGCCATTGTTTATGACCCGGTTCGTGAACCTCCTATGTTCTAAATTAGGGTTTCAACTGGATCCGCTCGAGGTATTTGGGACAGGCACATATCCTGAGCTATAATCCATCGTACTCGCTCTAGAGTATGCTCCTTTGATTCACCATTTTTCTACATTGATTTTCAAGCAAACCATTGCAATGGAAAGTGTATAGAATCTATATCATATGCATCTTGTAAACTTAGTATACTTGGAAATCATACCAGCATATCTCATGGTTATGTAGACAAGAATACATGCATCTCAACATGCTATAGTTACTACTACAGTAACCGACTATTTCGAAATATAGAATAAGTATAATAGAAGAAATTCCATATAAAGTCACAACTCCTACTAACCTTTTGTTGATGAAGAATATATGTTATCTTCGTGATAATCTTCGTCTTCGTCTTCAAGGTCTCAACTACCTAGTCTATATCCCAATTCCGAAATCTAAAATTTAGTAGACTAAATCAAGAATTGTGTTTTGACAGCTAAAACTGACAATTAGCTTGACATACCAACACTAGTAGGTTTTACCGAGCACTGCTCTAACAATGAGTGTAACGATCGTCATTGACTGTGAAATTCACTCTGGGGGCCAGGCCACGCTTAAGGTATTTAAACATAGGCGATTTGTGCAAAATATTAATATCATTTTATGAACCCGGCAGACCAAAAAATAAATGAAAGAAGTGATATCCAACAATTATAAGTAGCAACAGCTTCCAAAATAACTACTCCCTCCGTCCCATTTTGTTTGTCCGTGTTGACTAAATCAAATAAATAAGAAGACCCAATGAATTTCCTACTGTTCCCTTATTAAAATATAGAGAAAATAAATGAATTTTTGTTTTTGTAGGAAATAATAAAGAGAAAACAAATGGTTTTATTTTTGATGACTATAAAAGGAAAAATAATACATTTGCAATAAAACTATATATTGTTAAAGGATGATTTTTGGAAATTCTAAATTAATATTGTAAGAATTTAAATCCGGTCCCACTGAAAATGAATTTCTAAATATATGAGATAAAAAGGTATGTCTGAGAGTTCGATGAAAATATACGAATATATGAGAAATGGATAGATTTGGGAACAAACGAAAATAATAATAAGGACGAACAAAATGGGACATATGAAGTATTACTGTATTAGTTTTGGGTAATGACCCTTATGATAACCTACCCAAAAAGTAGGACATCATAGCCACACCCAATGCATGCAGTCAAGACTGCCTAGCAAGCCCTTTTTCTCGTTTTCAGATAGTATTTCTGCTACATCTTCATCTGTTGATTATCGTAAAAACTTTGGTCCAAAATGATTCACAATTACTTCACAAAACAGTAAAAGATGCTTGTATGCCGTTGTTTTGCTCATTCGAATGTACTCATTGGTGGCATTTGCCGACATCTCATAACCTAGAATTCTTAGTGCTGCCGTAACCTTTTGCTCACAATTATGACCTTTAATACAAGTGCATAATACTGATAATTAAATTAAAGTTCTGCTTGAGAAACTTCCCAACGATTTTTGTAACCAAGTGCCAGGAGATGCGGAATCGACTCTGGAAATTATGATCTTCAAACATGCAATTGGGTAATCATGCATCAACTTCTGGTGGTAAAATTCCCGCCCTCGATACGTATATCTTCGTGCGTGTATTTCTTTTGGCTCTGGAGCTCTAGGTATGTGCGCTGAATTTTACAACACCATGGTGTAGTTGTCTATCTTTATCTGACTCATCATCCATTTCTTGCAACCTCTGAACACACTATTCCTAATGTGCGTTAAACCGATCCATTTGCATTTATATCATTAGAGGAATACATTGAGCAAACTGAAATTTAGTATAAGAAAGAAGAAAATTTGTGTATAAATTGATTTATGTTATTGGTGATTGATCGGGTGTGTATGTACACTAGAAATATAAAACTGAAATAACCGTTGGATAACATGATAGATTCTTGTTGGCGTCATTGTTTTCATCGAACGAGATTGTTTACATCGCCAATAAAATTGTTCCTCTCACCAACAAATTGATTATTCCACTCGAGATAAATTCTATTCATGCTGTAACATCTATCTTGTTAGAGCAAGCACTATGGTGCTACAAATTCCCTACATGTAGAGAATTTCCTCACATTGTGGGGAAATCCTCTACCCATGTCTACAAGGGGATACAGATCTGTACCCCCTTGTAGACATGATTTACTCACCGATTACCAAGAAACCGCAACGGTTTCTATGAAGCCGCGAATTTAAGTCTGCGGTTACTAGACCGCCCAGTTTTAAATACTTATTTGACCTTTTTTTTTTTGTTACACTCCTCACACACTCCATCCGAACCCTCTATATTACAACGGCCTAATTAATCTCGGTCGTCAATTGTGGTTATATTTTCAAAAAATAGATCCGTTGGTGTTGTTGTCTATAAAACCAAATTACTTTCCAATTAAAATTCACCACAAGCAGTCTCAATTAAGTTGATTCTCTCATCTTTACTCCATTCAAAATTCTGCAATAATTTTAGTTGATTCTCTGTTCTTATATTCAATATGGCAAAGGGGAGTTTTACCGCTGAGGAAGAAACCGTTCTAACGCAAGCTTATATCGCCATAGCCATAGATGGAGCAGTCAGTTCTCAACTAACCAAAGATGTATACTGGCAAAGGATTCTTCAAATCTTTCAGAACCTTACCAATGGAAACCCCAATGAAAGATCCGCTCTAGCACTGCAAGTTAGATTTGCGAGGATAAAGCAAGATGTGAAATTTTTTGCGACGTATATGATTAGGCTCAAAATTTCTCAACCTACATGGACAGACGAGCAACGAGTAAGTAATAATTGTTTTGAGATGTTTTTTCAATGGATTTTAATGCCTACTTAATTAAATTTGAACTTATTGTCTTCAGAAATCTCATGCCTCTTCCTTGTATGTTCAAGAGCATGGAGGTCTGTTTTTCCATGAGGCTTGCTATGATTTGTTATCCCAGAGTCTTCCAGGATACGGTCCATAAATTAGAAGAATGTCTAAACTCTGTATTTTATTATTCAATTAATGTTTTTGAGAGGTAGTTTCTAAACACTACCTACGTAGATGTAATTTTCATCAATGTAATGTTTTTTGAGGGGTAGTTTCTAAACACTACCTATATAGATCTTAAATTTAATCAGTGCTATGTTATCGATTCGTTTAAAAGTGAAGGCCCTGCAACTTCATTCAACATTTTAGAAAACCAACAATAAAGAACTACAAGTTGAGAATGTACAATAAAGTTAACGTAGTTTCATCATCTAGGAAAACATAAAACGATAAGTTTTCACCCAAATTCATTAACTAATGTTATTTTAACTTTGGCGATAATCTTATGGAAACATTAATCCTGTAATTTGCTCGTCATCCCATGTAGGTCCTCCTTGATAGGAAGCTCCAACATTGTGGCTGCTTGGTCCTGCCGCATAAGAAGTTTGTGGTCCTCCAGAAATGGGTGCGGTTTGAGCTTCATTCATACGAACAGTGTATGCATCATTCTTAAGATCATTGGTACCACAAGATGGTGTGTTACTTACATGAGTAGTTTGCCACCAATCAGAAGCAGACGATGCTGAATCATACCAAGCAGAATATGTTCCACAACCTTCATAAGGCTTGGTCATGTATACGCCCGTGTACTGCTCTTGTTGATTGTCGCGTCTGTTGCGGAAATAATCGTCATTAGAGATGTGAAAGGCCGCCATTTGCAAACACATTGCATGTTGCTCAGTTTCAAACACACGACACCAATCTTCCTGTAAACAACATAAATAACAAGGTTAAATGAGGTATACGAAAGATTATTTTTTACATTGGTAAATCAAGAAGTGGGAGACTAACCTGTGAACCTGAGTAGGGTAGATAATGTCTTCGTGGAACCGCACTGAGATACTCTTGCCCCACATCCCTCTGGTATTTTTGACTGTTGTCGTCCACGAGTGTCAAAAAAGGAGGTTCAAGCTTGGGAAAACTTGAACCAATTCCTTCACCACTGATTCTTGGTACAAAAGTGGATTGACTAATGGGTCCTTGATCAACAATCCTTTTACCTTGTGGACCCCAAATATGACGGTTAACATAATGAACCACGGTCTCATCCATGTATTTGCCAATAGACTTGTCCACCCAGTACACAGTGTATGCCTCCAAACTAACCACATTAAAATGATGATACTCAACAGATTTCTCATACTCAAAATCATGAATGCGTAACTCGGAAATGTTAACAATCGTATCTATAATACCCAAAACTTGTCTAAGGCACCGCTCTCCCAAGTATGCTACATTGTAGGACCCATCCGGGTTCAAAACACCCTACGACCTTCAGACAATTTTCTAGCAATTATAATCCTTGATCTGTTTACATGATTACTACCAGCCCACGGCCTAGATTCAGCATAAAAAGGACCCACTGCATCCATAACACTCCTCTCAGCCCCAAAAGATTCAAGATTAATATCACTTTGCCTAACACTAATATGAGATTTATCGTACGTTATAGCGCCAGGCCATGGATCCAATTGATCCAGGGAAAGGTTCTCCTTAACCAACGGAAACATCGTACGACAGTGGCACCAAAACCAGAGTTGGATATATAAATTAAAACAAATATAAATATATACCGATTATTTTGTGTAGGTAAAATTAAACCTTTTAACAATACAAAAGATGAACAACAAATAAATATTGTAAATGTGCAAACCTGTAGAATATACCAATAGCACTCCACCCTCGCACTGTGAAGAAAAAATTCGTTTAGAGCTCTGTATATCCTGACATAGATTGCTTGACCCAAGTCATATTGATCGAGTTTGTCCAAGTTTTGGAAAAACTTGATCCACTCAACTCAACAAGGTCCTTGCCATTGGGGAATAACACATTACCTATTATCCACAACATGAACCAACGTGCCAATCGTTCAGGATCAACATTAGGGTCACTACCTTTATGATGAATCCATCTCTTTATAATACTCAACTTGCAACCTTTACCCTCAAAAACATAGTTTCTCAGAGCTTCCCGATTTTCATCGGTCACCTCTATGTAAATTGGAACTGGTTTCTTGGGGTTGGGTTGGGGACTTCCGAAGCTTGATCACCTTCATTTTCTTCATCTTCTTTCTGAACTTCAGGTTCAAGTTCAGGTTCTGGTTGGCCTTTAGTTCTCCTTTTTCTTTTCTTCATTGCGACTCCATTTGGTTAACACGATACGTATTCCACCAAATTTTACTCCGCTAAGGTATGTGAAACACCACAGAGTGAAACCTAGCTCAATTTCTGGGAAATGAAACGTATGTATAGTGTACCACCACCTCTCAGCTATCATGTTGATGAATCTTGCATGACAATTAGCCGGATAGTGGATATAAAAACTAGTAGCAAACCCACAACGATCAATAATTCTTTTTGCACCTTCATTTGCTAAAACTATTTTCTTTAGTTTAATTAACCCCGAATACCCTCCTCTAGGTCTGTCGCAGTGTAAGGGGTTATCCTGTGTCTTGCTCTTTGCAATATGATTGGAATCGGTTTTACTCGACACACGTACTCTATCTCAGAGTATTTCACCCATTCTACTATCCATATTCATTCCTACAACACAAGATTATCATAGCATTTAGATAGATGCATGCATTGTTTACCTCAATTACTATCAGATCAACAACACAAAATCATGATTCATTCATCAAAATTACCAATACCATCATAACAATCATATCAAGAACACCCTACACACTAACACAAAATACTATATCAACAATGAAAACAAAATTCAAATTATCACCTAAAACACTATCAACATTCATAGAACCTGCATATTAGCAATTGTACTCAACCAAACATCACAATTTTATGATAATAAAAAATAATTAAAGTCAAAACCCTAGAGTTCACTTCTCTTACCTCGGATGATTTTGTGGATGGAATTCGCAATAAAATCAAGCAATCAAACTCCCAACTACCATAGAACAAATCCCTTGAAGATTTTGGCGTGATTCGATCGGAAAATACATAAAATCGTGAAGGGGGTACAAATGGGGAATAGAGTAGAGAGGAGAAGAAGAGAGGAAAAGAATAGAAAATGAGGGGGAATTACGTTTTTTCTGTCTAAAAACTGATTTTATGTTGTTTCTTAGTAACCGCGTCAGGTCAAGTCAACCATTAACTTCAGCGGCTACTTAGAAACCGTGAGCACCTTTTTTGCGATTTCTAAGAAACCGTCAATTTGTAGACATACCATAGCACTTGTTTTCCCCCCACCTCAATGTCTTGTCTACATTGCGGGGAAATTCCCCACATTGAAGGCACCATAGTGCTTGCTCTTATAGTGGCATTGGTCATTTTTTTGCTAGTCCACCTAGTCCGGCAAACCTTCTGATTTGCCTATGTGCACACGTTAATAATATACTTGTCCTTCTCCTCTTTCTCTACTTTTTCTTTTCTTTTTTATTATTCGCAACATCTGTATAAATAAAATCGACAGAACAGAACACCAGTTTTGAAACCCTCACCCTCGTTCTCTGCAACACACAAGCAAACTCTCTCTCTCTCTCTCTCGATCTCCGATCCTTGTTGAATCGCCATGGATGAAGAATACGATGTTATAGTTTTAGGAACTGGTCTCAAAGAATGCATCCTCAGTGGTCTTCTCTCTGTTGATGGCCTTAAGGTTTACTCTCTCTCTCTCTCTTTCTCTCTTTAATTACATAAATAATGAATCGTCATATCTCATATATGAATGATCACTAATATAATCTTATCAAACCCTAATTTTTACAATTTGGATTGATCCTGGTTTGACTCTATCAACCGATCAAACCCCTAATTGAATTTTGTTTTTTTTTTTTAGTTCCTGGAGTGTGAATCAGTAAATCTCTAATAGGAAACATTATTTGATAGCTGGTTGGGATTGAAAAAGGAGACGACTTTATTATGTCTTCTCTACTTATTGCTGATATGATTGTTACTGCACCCATAATTTCGTTTAACTTATTCAGATCTGCTGGATTAATTAGTTTAGAAGAAGAATATGTATGGAGGTTATCACTGTTTCGTTTTTCGATATGTTTTACCTAACTGGTCTCGGTCAACCTTCAGTGTGTGAATTTCAAGTTCGCTATCTGATCATTGTTGTTACCTGCACAAATTGGAGGATTGAAAAATATGACTAGCGTATTATACTTGTTTGATAATTCTAAGGATGTTTTGAATAATCATCGGCTGTCTGACAATGTAAATTTTTGCAATTGTGTTAAAATATGGCGACATTTGTGTCAATAGATGCTAAGAAGTGATGATCATTTTTGCATTGTGATAACGGATGTGGCCTACTAATGTTCACCACATCAGTCGGCTTACTCAGCAGCGACAAATCTGTGTTTTATTGTTATTTGGATTTGTGTATCTGTTTCAGCTATAATCTTTTGATCATATATTTGTTCTTCGTTAGGTATAATAATCTGAATCCCTTGCTGTAATATTTTGTTGAACCAGGTTTTGCACATGGATAGGAATGATTATTATGGAGGAGAGTCTACCTCACTCAATCTCATCCAGGTTTTTTTATTTTTAACTTAACATTCATTCAAGCAGTTAGATTGAGATAACACTGTTTTCTGTTTTTATCTTCTTTACCACTTAAACCTTTTTGTGCTTGTTACCTCGCAGTTATGGAAAAAGTTCAGAGGAGATGATAAGCCTCCCGCATCTTTGGGCTCTAGCAGGGATTACAATGTGGACATGATCCCAAAGGTTCTATTCTCCTGCAGTCTTCTCTTTTGTTTCCCTCCATATCAATGTGGATAAAGTATAGCATCTCATGTATATTGACTATTTGGTGAACCTATTTTGCTATGGTACTGTTCATTTAATTAGTTCATGATGGCCAATGGAACCTTGGTGCGGGTGCTCATTCATACAGACGTTACGAAGTATTTGAACTTTAAGGCTGTGGACGGAAGTTTTGTATTTAACAAAGGAAAGGTATTGGCCATTTCTATCTTTTTGTTAAATAGATATCATTAATTGGATATTCAGTTCTCATTGTCGAATTAGGACGAGAAATCATTTATTTTCCATTTGTTTCTGTTGTTTCCTTTCTCTATCTTTAAAGATATCTGTTTCCTCTCATCACTGCAATAGGTTCACAAGGTGCCAGCAACCGACATGGAGGCACTTAAATCTCCACTAATGGGTTTGTTTGAAAAGCGTCGCGCTCGTAAATTTTTCATATATGTCCAAGATTACGAAGAAAACAATCCCAAAACACACGAGGGAATGGACCTCACAAGAGTTACTACTAGGGAACTTATTGCGTATGCTCTTATCCTGTCTTTTTCTTTGAAGAAGATAGTATCTTACTTTGGTCCCATTCCAAAAATTCCATTGCTACTGATTTATCTTATTTTATTTGTGTTAAAGTGAAAGTAACTCGTAATTCTAATTTGATAATTCGAGCAGCAAATATGGTCTTGATGACAACACCATCGACTTTATCGGTCATGCTCTAGCACTGCACAGGGATGACCGCTTTATTAATGAACCTGCTCTGGATACTGTTAAGAGAATGAAGGTAAGACATTCTTGTTATTCAGAGTTACTGGTTTCCATTTCGCTTTGGTGAATAAACACTTCCTTTGTGTACCGTGCTCTTATTCTTCTTTAAAATATAACATAAGATAATGAAAAAGAAAAGAAACAAAGATGTGTCTGTCCTGACTGTCCATGTTCT
>JAJJMA010059436.1:0-33348 GCA_023529015.1 Papaver nudicaule
TGAAAAAGTTAGAACATAAATATTAAACATCATTATCTACTACAATAACACTTCTGGATAGACGGTATTTGTTGTTTCCATAGATTGATTTGTTTCATCCGACAATAGTATTGTTATCCTTGCTGCTGCCGTACACCTAGACAACGCCGCATATAACTGGCTATGACTAAATACTGGAGTACTTATATCAATCCCCACATACTATTGCCCCTGTGATTTATTGATCGTCATTGCATAGGCAACCCGTACAAGAAATTGGCGTCTTTCCATTTGTATGTTGAGATCCGAAGCTGATGGTTGAAATGTTATTCTTGTACCATTATTCAATGACAAAAAAAAATTAAACATTAAGGTATTTCTTTAATAGGAAACTGGTTTCTTTCAAATTTAAATGAACAATTCGGTATATTTGGAGACATTGTTATCTTTGGGATGCATACGCGTCTTCCTCTTAGGTCTCCTGATATGATCTCTGCTTCGATCATTGTTTGGCATAAATTAGTTACATTTAACCCTGTTCCTTTGCAAAGACTAATCTGCGGATCCAAATTTCGAAGGAGTGTAATTGTATTCCCAATGCTCAGTTGTAACTCATGGTTTGGCATTCCCTCAAATTGTAGTATGTTCAGAAAAGCCATAGGATACATCTCTTCTTGATCATGGATGGATTCACTTATTTGAATGACCCTGTCAGAACTTAAGAATGTTCTATTATGCTTCATAACCAAAAAAGAAAAAAATTGAGTTTCCGTAATGAGGCAAGAAGAGTGATATTTTACTTGACAAAAGAAAGGTATAATTAGCAGAAGAGAAATGAGTAATATTTATATCAGAAAAAATCACCAATTTTGATTTTTGTATTATTTTTTTGTTACAGAGAATTGTGAATTTTGATCCGAAATAACTGTTTTACCAAGTAAAACATTAAATTATGTAGTCAATTTATTCAAAATAAACTGGAATCTTGGAGCAAATAAAGGAGTAACAAAGAACTATATACCGCTAAAAAGTAAACCAACCGGCTCATTATTAATATCTTAACTTTTTTTAAAATTTTACAAAATAGTTAGGCAAAATATGTAATGTCAGTTTAGAGCTAAAAAATTCAAAATGTCATAGCTTCTATCCTATTTTTGGATTGGAAGAGTCTTGGACACTGCTGAATTAATTTGTACGACTTTATATAACTTAATGAATAAGCAAATCTATGAATTCAACTCAATTAGCATGAAATCAAAACACTAATTAGCATTAATCATAAAAAAGTTACAACATAAATACTAAACATCAATATATTACAATAGCACCAAACATAAATATTAAACATCAATGTACTACAATAGCACTTCCGGATATACGATATTTGTTGTTGTCATTGGTTGATTTGTCTCTTCAGTCAGTAGTATAGTTATCCTCCCTGCAGCCGTACACCTAGAAAGCGCAACATATAACTGGCCATGACTAAATACTGGAGTACGTAAATCAATCCCCACATACTCCACAATTGCCCTTGTGATTTATTGATTGTCATTGCACAACCCGTACAGGAAATTGACGTCTTTCCATTTGTATGTTGAGATCCGAAGCTGACGGCTGAAATGTTATTCTTGGAATGAAAACAGTTTCTCCAGCCTTTTCCCCCGTAATGATTTTGGCTTCAATGACATTTCTACGCATCCTTGTAACCACCAATCTTGTACCATTGCAGAGACCTTCTCTTGGTGCAAGATTTCTCAGCAACATAATGGGACATCCAACCTTAAGTTCTAGTTTAAAAGGAGGTGCACCCGGTGGATTCAAACTGTTTAAAAATTCAGTTGTAAGAGTCGAATCCCTACCATGCTCATCTCGTATCATTCGGTCAGCTGCATGATATGTTCTAGCCTCACCACGCAACGATTTTAATACTTCCATGTTAATCTTATGAACATCTTCATTACGGGGAGATAAAATAATCCTCTCTTTTAAATCTTTCAGGGATATTTCTCCAGTCGCTCCTAACGAAGGATAAATTGAAGATATCAACTCGTGCATGTCCTGGCTTCTTTGCATTGATGATGGTAGATTCACAACCTCTTGGGGATTCGTTCCAATCTAGCACAATAGATAAACATAATTATATTCACTTTGTATGTATGCACACATCAATGTCAATAGTAATCCATTTGAACGCAATCAATATTACCTCAAGTAAGTATTTAGCAAATGCATCATTTTCTGGTTCTCTTTCCAACCGCATATTTTGACTAAGTGTCAACACTTCAATGTAGTCCCAAAGCAAAGAACTTCTTATTGAAGCCCCGACAACTTGTTGGCGACTTCCATTTGACACCACAGGTAAAGTTTGTCTAAAGTCTCCACCCAAAACTACTGTAACACCTCCAAAGGGTCTGTCATCACTGCGCACATCCTACAGTAGGCGGTCAACTGCTTCCACACAAAATCTATGCTGCATTGAAACTTCATCCCATATGATCAGTTTGACTTCTTTAAGCAAAGCACCACGGTGTGAGTCCTTAGTAATCGTACAATTACTATCATCTTGTACCTCAGGTGGAATTTTAAAAGTTGAATGCGCTGTTCGACCTCCATTTAAAAGTAACGAAGCAATCCCAGACGAAGCAACGGTTAATACTATATCTCCCTGTCTACGACAACTTCCAGCTATTGTGTTGTACAAAAAGGTTTTCCCTGTTCCTGCACTGCCATTCAAGAAGAACATCCGACCGTTACGCTCATTCACGGAATTCACTACTGCATTGTATTCTCGTCTCCTGATTATTTTCTACATTTACTTGCTTTTATTTTATTTTGCTTTTTAGTTTAAAACAACAAACATCCCCCCCATTTGGTTACTTTTAAGTTTTCAAATACAACTAATAAACCATATCTCTCTTTGTGGAACGAATCTGTTCTTGCCACTATATTATTTTATTTATTGTGAAGGTTAAGAACTGAATTATATTTGTGCGAATTCGACACGCATCATATATGCTTTTTTGTTGTTTCCTACGGTTACTTCTACCCCATCACGTCGGCGACGATAGCTTGGGTACCCTCCCTCATCCAAAGTTGTTGTATCACAATAATTTTTTGGAAACCCTTTTGTACATTTTCCTTTACTCATACATGGGGCTCCTGGATCTCGGTCACCGCATGGACCGTGAATCATACATTTGCTCACGGTATCAAATAGTACAGGGTCAGCTTCTTTATCAGGAAATTCAGCACAAACAAATTTATCAACCATGTCTGCCGTGCAAATTTTATCTGAATCTTTTAAAAACATCAGAGCATGCATGTGCGGCAATCCACGTTTCTGAAACTCAATCGTGTATACATGTGCAACAACAGTCCCGAACACTTTCTTTTCCTTAATCTCTTTCATCAGCCGAGCCCTTTTCATCTCAAACACGCGAGCCACCAAATCAGGTCGATCCATTGCAGTTTGATTCTCCAAAAGAGCATTTTAATTTCTGGCCAATTTGGGTTTGCAGTCATGGTAAGAAAAATATCCGGATGGTGGTGATAACGTGTAATTGCCATCGAATCCTGATATATCTGATGCATATGCCTTCCGCTACCTGTATGTGAAGATGGTAAAATAAACGGGTTGCCTCTGTCACCCGGGTCCAAATCAGCATTTGTCATATCTGCAATGCAACTATAGCAGTCCGAACGCAGAGCTGGTTGGTTATTTTGTAGCCAGGTCAAACGATTCTGCTCTGTTGCTGCCCACGCATCAACTACAAACTCTTGAAACAGTTTTCCAGCTCTCAAGATGGTGGAATATTCTCCACGACGTTGAAATAGGCGGTAGCAATAATACTCCATCTGAGTTAATTTCCTTCCCGAATAGGTTTCTGTATCCGTATCCCAATGCTGGAGATCTGAAGCCCATCCTAGCTCACCGTAAGGAAATAGTAAGACATAATGCAAAGGCAAGTATGCTGGATGACACTCGGATATTCGTTGGATCCCGTTATCTCTTCTCAAATGCAAGATGATATCTCGTACCCCAGATTGTTTGTAGGTAGTTTCTGGTACAATAACCGCAACCTCTTCGGCCACTGGAAGATTATAACGCCTTCTATCGGTGGATAAGTCATATTGCAAGGAAACTCTCCAATTCCGATCCGATATGTCCATCTGACTTAAAATTTCATAAGCTTCGCGGTACTTTGGATAAAAAGCATTGAATTCCAACAAAGTATTCTGAATTGTCTGTAGAACATTCATATTTAACTCTCGATTCCTTTCAACACGAACAAACAATGAAAAAGCCGGATCGTAGATGTAAAGTTGTGAGTAAACCGCATGTCTCTCATTACCAGGAGCCGGTAGAACTCCTCCACTCAGATGTTTCAGTTCACCATGTATTGCAAAAGGTCTCGGACCCCTGCCATTCAAAACTCTTTTCATCCAATTTGCATCCTACGCTGGTAAAGGCCATAGCCGCATTATACTCCCGAATATGATTTCGAAATGATGTGGATCTGGCGTCATTCCCATCATACAAATCTCTCAATGCTTGAGGTGGTTCACGCAGTAACGGTAGCCTAACTTTTCCTTGGAGACAGCATGTCCCAAATCTTGGGTTTCTAAAAGACGAATTTGCGAGTTTCTCCTCCATCTAGTGCAATGCCCCACAATGTCGACATTCAACATCCATGGGTCCTAGAAAATCGCGTACATCGGTATTGAGTGTAGGGATGTGGTTACCAGTTGTATTTGGAATTGGTAATTCTCCATCATCGTAATCTACCTCGTCATAATCATCTGACTCACAATAACTTTCCCCAAAAGTACCAGACGGTCTGCAAAATGATAACCACGGTAAATTAGGTAAATTTATTATTCAGTAGAGGTTGAGGTTAGGTTGAGGCGAGGCCGAAGACCTGGGTGATACCCTAGTATCCTTACCTTTCAAATTGCCCTGCTGCTGATGTGCTACCAACTAAATGAGTTTGATCACTATGAAGATCCGGCACCATATGAATTCTCCTATGTAACATGCTTGACTGCATTGGAAACTGAAATTAGATGTGAACATCAATGGTGCACAATTATCTTACGATGAAATGAAATGGAAAAATGTTGGTCCAAACCATTTACCTCTTCTTCAGACTCACTATCATCATGTGCATATGAACCCTTTTCCCTGTCTCTAATTACTATATTGGTATTGCGCCTTCGCTTATTTTGTGGATTCTACGTTTAAGAAAACAAAGCCATGCACTTATGTTCAAACATGCAACACCCAAACCAAAAATGATTTCTACAGTTTATTGTTGAACCTCTACATAAGTAGATTTTCCTTTTCCCTTTAACTGTCGTTGCTCTTCTCTTTCCCTGTAATTTCCGAGTTGATGTGTGTTTTTACCTGGAAAAACAATGCACCGTCTCTGGGTACTTTCGTAGTGTTCGAGATCAAAGTCGAACAAGACGAGCCTAAACCAAGTCAATGGCCGTTCACGTCTTGCTTCGGTCACAGAGAGGATAGAGGTTGATCTAGGGAGGGAAACAACGAAGAAACTTGAGATCAGGTTGATGATGTGTTTTGGGTGTAAGAGTTCAAGATTTCCGTCGTGAAGGTGACTGGAAATCTCCAAGGCTAGAAGTGTGTTGGTTGCTCAGGCGTGTTTACTCTGAGGCTCTGGTTCATTCAGGTGTTCTGAATATCTGGTTGTTTCTGGATGATCTTCTTCTGCCTTGGAAGATAGAGGAGGCCTCTATTTATAGTTTTGAACTCACCCTGATCTCTCGACAGAGAAGGTGGAAGTCGTGGAAGAGTGGAGGACATGGGTTGGTTTTCGTAACTGCCTGAGTTGTGTAGAACATGTCCACTCGCGCCATCTTCTCGTAACTGTCCACTATCTCTATCAGTTTCTTTCAACTGTCGTAGACCGCCAGACCAATACCCCTAAAGTTATCCCCCCGTGTGATGTTTTGATGTCTCGAGTGATACGCAGATATTGCGTAGTTGTGTTGAGTTGAGTCTGAGTAGGGTCGTATGACTAATTGTCATGACTAACGTGAGTGTGGTGCCTCCAGGACACGAGTATAGGAGTGGCCTTGGCTATTTGGCGAAGGCCAGGAGTTCATAGCGCCATTGGCTTGTGGCGCCATAGCCCAAAGGGCTACGACCTTGGCCTTTGGCCAAGGCCAACCTCCAAAGCGCTTTAGCGCTAAACTGTTATCATGGCGCCACGGCCTTGGCCTTTGGCCAGGGCCAACTCGCTGTGGCGCCATGGTTCATGGCGCCACGGCCTTTGGCCAAGGCTAACTTCTAAAGAGCTTTAGCGCTAGTCCTGTCATCATGGCGCCACGGCCTTGGCCTTTGGCCAAGGCTGGTTTCTCGTGAACTCATGGTGGCTCATGGTTCGTGGTGCCATGCTATGTGGCGCTATAACTTTGGCATCTGGCCAAGGTAGACTTTGTTGCAGCTGGTGCGTGCTGGCTATGCCTTGGTTATGGTGTGCGTGTTTACGCTACAACATACTTGAAGTCATGGCGTGTTTATCCATGGTATGTTAGACCATCCTGAGTTTGGGATAAAGTCTGTTTAAGCCTGTTTAGGCTGTTGTATGCCTCTCAGGGAGTTCTGCACATGCCTAGAACTACGATATTCCTGAGGTTTTCATTAAGGCTCGAATGTTGAGTCGTATAAAGAGGAAATCCGTGAGGATGCGTCTCTGTTAACTCTTCACCATGTACCATATAGTGACCTGGTTCTGATGCCGAGGAATTCGAGGCGATGTCGACATGAAGCAGATTGATGGGTTTAATGTGCTGGTGAGATTATCAGTACTGCACTATGATATCATCCTCTCCACCGGGGGTTATAAGAGAGAACTCATAGAGAGTTTATTCAGCTCGTAGAACGGGTTGCATTCTGAGTTATGGAGATGCGCCTGAATAGGCAATTGCCTCTAGGTTAGGTCTATTTAGAGAGTGTTTTACAATCTTGTCCCTCTCTCATTTTTCACCATCTACAGAAAGTCCCCTGGTTAGTATGGAACAGTAATGTTTCATACTAAGCACTCGGATGGTGATAACAACCTTCAAGAGTCTTAGTCTCTTTCTCTTCTCTTTTTTTTTAGCAAAGATGTATAAAGGACTAGGTCTTAGTGTTAATGACTTTGAAAATTGATGGCATAAAGCCTTTTTTTTTTATATGTATGCATGCACGTGAAGGAACGGAGGGGCGGCCATGGCACTATGACCATGGCGCCATGGGATGGGGCGCAGGTAGCCACGGCCATGGCGCCGTGACTGCCTTGAAATCCGTGATTTCCCTTTTTTTTTTTACACGCCAGCCCTAGGGCTGGCGGGATTTTAAGAGAACCCTTGAGGCTTTTGTCCTTATTTCCTTTTTTAGGAGTTTTACTGGTACTAGGACTCTCAATATTTATGTGTATATATATACATGTTTAGGTTAAATTTTCAACAAAGAAGGAAAAACAGAGATAGGTTTCCCAGAGCAATATATTTTTTTTCTTTTTAGATCACTCCTCTCTCCTTCTTTTTTTGATCTTGCTCATCATGTCATCAAGCGGAACTACAACGCGGAGCAACAAGGTAAACTAGGGTTTTAAGTGACCTAGCTTGGTTTTTTTTTTGTGTGTGTATATGTATATATATATAGGACGGGGTTAGATCAGTGGCGCCACGCCTTGTGGCGCCACGAGTTTTGGACGACCTCGGTCAAAAGTCGAGGTTAAGTTGGTGGCGCCATGCATATGGTGCCACGTTTACTCGTGTAGTTTTTTTTTTTTTTCCCTATATGTGTGTTCCTCTTGAGGGAGAAGCAAGTTAACGGCGCCACAAGTCGTGGCGCCGCATTCTTGGGCGACTATGGCCAATTCGGTGGCGCCATGTATATAGCGCCACTCATGCTCATGTATAAAGAGAGATTTTTTTTTTTTTGTTGTGTATGTATTCTAATAAGTGTGCATGCATAGTTACTCATGTTATTAGAGAATATAAGCGGGAGTGACTTACTCGGAATCGTTTGCATGCTGCAGAGGAAACGAGATGGTGGTGCCATTCCCGTGCTTCCTGTCACTGGGACGCCTAGCTCTGAGGACAAGTTCTTCGAGGCGTACAAAGGAATTGGCAGGAGGACCACTCCACTTGTGCTCCGGGCCAATCCTGGGGCTCGCTTCGCTCAAAGGTATAACAGTAAGACCAAGTCTCCGTCATCAATTGTGGTGCCTGGTGAGATCATCAGGTTCTCTTTGCAACGAGGTGAATATGAGGCTTCCCCTATTGACTTCTGCGCTCCTAGAGCTCCTTTGGACCAGTGGATCCCTTGGTTGGACTCCATGCTGAACAACTAGAAGGTGTGTAATATCTTAGAGGAAGTCGGGATTGCACATGCAGTGCAGGCGTCTGGAAAGCTGATGGTGCATGTAGACGTTGATGACATCGTTGTTTTCGTCTCCTGCTGGTGTGGATCCACAAATACTGCCGTTGCGGGCTTTGGAGAGATCGTCATTTCTCTGGAGGCAGTATCATCTCTGTACCATCTTCTAGTACTCGGGGTACTTCCGAGGGACCATCCGGGACTTCCTTGTGATGTCGTGGTTAATGAAATAAATGCGAAGATTAAAGATCTCTATTTGCCAAATGCTTCTGCTGATGAGAATTACACCAGGTGGATTCATCATTGGTACTCGTCTGGAGGTAGGAGTGACGCTCTTAGTAACACCAAGGTTATAGCAGCATTCCTCACACTCTGGTTGTCACAGGACATATTTGAGGACGATCTTGTTGGGACACTGAAGCCTTGTGTCGTTCCATACGCTGTTCGGCTGGCGCAGGGTATACCTTTGTCAATTGGTAGTTTATTCCTAGGGTCCCATTACGCGCATCTGAGTGTTTTGGCCAGGAACATGTCTAGCTCTTCCGCGGGGCGTATTTCGTCGTTCATCAACCTCCCCTTTCTCCAGGCCTTCTTGTGGGAACACTATGTGAATTATGCCCCACGGGGTGGTTTCCTTCAATTCGCTGGACCACGTCAGGATCATGTGGTGGAGTGACAAACAACCTAAGGACTCGTTAAGGTTGATGGATTTTCTGGACAGGGATGAGTGTATCTGCTTTCGTCCATGGTGTAATATTCGTGACGAAAGAGTCTTTCAACTCGAGGTTGCTGCAGAGGCTGATGAGGTTCTTTTGCGTTCTGGCTCTCGCGGTGTTACTAACATCGAGTACGACGGGCAGCAGGTGTTCATGTGCAGTAGTGTCTCGGGTTTCATCTTTGGCTTTTATCAAGGCAGGTTGGTAAGGCAGGCGTACAACATTGACAGGGCGGCGCGATTCATGGGATTCGACCAGGATGTGCCCTTTGATCATTCCCTCCCTCCGTCCAAGGATGATTTACGCGAATATTTAGACCCCACTCAGGATCCCGGGAGGAGTGTTATCTTCTTGGTAGCTGGTAGACCAGCGAGGGTCGCTCCCGAATTCAACCAATTCTGGGATTACACCTTGAAGGTTCTGGGGAACTTTGTGAAGAAGGTGAACACGAGTGATAGGCCCACTTTTACCCTGACACCCCAGGTAATCTTCTTTCTGATTGTTCACGTATATGTTTTGTTCGCCTTGCCTAGGTTAACGGTTTTATTTCTCCTGGTGACAGATGGCGCCTCCTCCGGTTGTCCAACCTAAGAAGAAGATTAAATGTAGTAGGATGGAATTACCTGAGGGTCGTTTCGTTTCTCTTTCCCCTGTGATGAGTTTGTGTCCCTTCCCATCTCGGGTAAGTTGTTCATACCCCAGAGGGGTCTTTGTCCTTTATAAATGTATCTCCTCCCTGGCTGATCTTCCTATGCTGTTTTGCAGGGTTCAGTCTCAAAGGAACGTGAAAATTCCACAGAGTCCCCAGCTGTTGACGCCGAGGTGAGGAAGGAGGTAAACGAGTTAGTTGGCGTGAGTCCTCGCGCTTCTTCTCCTCCTAACGAGGCCAATGGTCATGGATTCACCCAGGTAAGGCCTGCCGGAGCTTGCTTCTTTGCCCGTTGTTTCTTTTTCAGGTTCGCCTTTGTATAATCAGTGTTGACTAACCACTCGAGGTCTTGTGTCCGTAGGAGCAGGAGAATGAGGGTCGCGTTGAGGCTGGTACTGTCTCAGAGATCGTGGGAACACTAAAGAGTAGGGAAAACTTGAGTGACGACGTGGGGACAACTGTCCCCGAGGTTGTTGGCGAAGTCGTTCTGGAGGATTCGGGAGCGGCTTTCCCTCTGAGGCAATCACCAGGCGGCGGTGTGGACGTCGCTCCTCCAAAGGTTGTCAGTAAGACTGCTGGGGCGGAGGCGGTTACCTTTTCAACTGATGAGACATCTAATGGCGGTGTGAATCAGGAGCCTACCTATCCTGGTGCCGGAGTTGCCTTCCCTTCTTTCCTAGGCAAAGTTCGTCGTGGTTACGCCTTGGTAGGTAACTTCCCGGTGTTGAATGAGCATCAGACACTGTATGACCGGATTTGGAGGAAATTTGGCCATATTGCTCGTAACGGGGAGAAGCGGCTACTTTCTGAGTCGATAGTCAGTACTCTGTTGTCGAGGGTGACCGAGATGATGGCCCAATCCATTGGCTCCGCGGATCCACTTGATGTCCAAGATTTGGAGGATTCTATAGCTGCAGCTGAGTCTAAGGGTTTCAATGTGGCTTGGCTGCGTGACAGGTTTGAAAGGGCCAAGGCTCAGGGGTCTCAGGAGGTTCTCCAGGAGAAGGAGAAGAAGGTGGCGGAGTTAAAGGTTGAGTTGCAGAGGGAGGAAAGGGAGCTGGAGCGGCTAAGGCTATCTTGCAAAGGTGGACCTAATGGGGTCTTGAGTGATATTCTCGACTAGTGGTTGTTCTTCTTTTTTTTTTTTTTAAAGTACATGGCTTCTTGTCTTCGGAACGTTGAATAGGTTGTAGGTATTTTCTATTGATTGGATAGGATTGTGTTTTCTAAGAGATATTGAAATAAAATACTTTTCTTAATTAAATCTGCTAAAATGGAAATCCTATCTACTGCACGCCATGATGCGCTGCTTTGGAGGAATGCAAATACAATAAACAGGAGGCTTAGTGTCGTCCTCCTTTAGGTTTTTGGTGAAACCTTGCTAAACCGATTTCAATCCCATGGCTAATGTGGCGTGGAGTGAATCATGGTTAGGCAGAAGCTCCTTCGCCTTCTTGCGAAACCTTTCCACATATGCAACTGCGTTCTCCCCCACCTCTTGTTTGAGGTTGAACAGTTCCACGTACTCCTTGAAGTCTGGGATGGTCTCTAAAACTTCCGGTGGTATGTCGTAGGGGATGAGTTCGCCTTCTCCTCGGATCTTAACATTGTACGGGTTGTCACGTACAATTCCGGATTCCTGAAGGGCTTTGATGAAGATTTTTATAGCTATACCGACATCTACTGTGGGTTTTCCAGGGTTTTCCCCTCGAACGGTTCTCTTCGTGGTGAGTCCCCAGTAACCCGGTGAATGTGGGCTATCACATAAAAGAGGGGTGGACGAAGTACCTTCTTGGTAAAGAGGGCCCTCATTGACTCCCTCGGGTTCTGCAGGCGTGACTACTGCCTCCACGGTGCTGCTCTTTTGTACAAACCGCTCCATGAACTCCAGAGGAAGTGTCTCCTGGTTGTTGTAGATCCATGGGCGTCCCAACACCATGTCACTCTCGACGACTCCCTTAACAATGTGAAACTCCGCCATGGTTGGGATTGTGGCGATTTCGATGGGAAGATCGATTCACCCGCAAGTGCGTACCTCGACCCCGTCAGGACCTTTAATGATGGTAGGGGCATGGATAGCTCTGCTGCGAGGGATGTTAGCAGCTCTGAGAGTCTTGACCGAGATGATGTTCACTGGAGATCCCGGGTCGATGAGTGTCTTCGAGAATTCAACTTGAGAGAGGCGGACGGTTGTGAGAAGTCCCCCAGCCCTGTCCTTCTGTTAGCTTCTCCTGCTTGGACGATCCCGGTTCAGTCTTAGGTCGATTTTAGCTACTTCGATTGTACACTACATTGTCTTCAACTAAAGGTATAGTTGTGTAAGAGCATGGTTTGTTTATGTCCATTAATATTAATTCATTATATTAATTTGCACACTTTTTTAAAGATTTGCGTATGCGTTGCCAAAGTTCCGCATTGTAATCGGCTCGTCCCTCCCTTCATGTTTTAGAACATGCCCATATACCAAGTGTACTCACAGTAATATCAAAACACCAAACTAGGGTTTTCTCCCAAATTCTGCAGAATGGTAAGCTATTTTTTCATTCGAAATTTCTGCCATTTGGATGCATTAGATTTTTCTTTTGAATCTCCAAAAATGAACTGGTGCCGGTTAACAAAGAAAAATTATGTTTTCTCTTAATCTTTTGGTATAACGCCTCTAATCTATAATATAAGTTTTGTTCAAAGCAAAAAGTATAATTTCAAAACACCTTAGTCTCTTTTGCTTTTCTTTTTAGATTCTGCTTCAAATGATTTTGGCGAGAAAAATGCAAGTGTTTTGGATGTATACTTCATGCTTTAATGGACAAACAATATAGACATTGTTGATCTGCGCTTATCAATATGTCTCCATGACTACAGAGAGTAAAAGAAGTGAATCATGACAGAGGGTATAGTTTTTTTTCCTTGGTAGTTGTATGCTTCTCTACTGCTAAATGTTGGTTGTTAATTCTTTCATGTCTATAAGACCCTAATACACAATCACAAACTAAACAAAAACTTCAAATAAAAAGTTGAAGTTAGGAACGTTGGATGTACATTTCAAATGAGTACTACGATGCTGGAGAGTCCCAAAATTTCTTCCTAACAGGTTTGCTATTTGGTCTCTTAATTCCATACGCAATAATATGGCAACTATGTATGGGTGCCGCGGAATGCTATAATATATGGAGAAAGGCTAAGGTCTTTTGATGCATTGGTGACGGTTGTGAAGCTAGATTTGTGCTTATGCGTTATCTCATACAGAGGTGTTCAGGAACTTTAGAATCTGTCCGCCTTCGGCACTGGAGAATTTTAGGCTCTCTCCTCTTGTTTGGCAAGTCCATCTTTCGGGGTCAGGTGATTTTCTGTAGAAAATAAATTGAACTTGAGCGGTATTATAAGTCATCGTAACAGTTGCAGTCCATTCCGCTACTTGTATGCTTAGCTTGGCTTAGGCTTATTCAAACATGAGATATACTTCCTACGACACTCCAGTTGTTACTATACAAATCTTCACGACCTCTTCCTACATGCTTTTCTAGTGGTTGATTCCTATCCCGGTAGTTGATTTGGGTAAACGAATTCAAAGGATATATATATGGGAACAAATGAATTACTGAAATTTCTGGCAACGATCACAAAAAGTGATTTTTTGAGGATGGTCTAACCAAAGTTGATAGTAAGCAGCCACCTACATTTAATTGCTGGCAAAAAAAAGTAGACATCTAACGATTGTTTCGCAACAACTGGCTTTAGATCCCTCTCTCTTTTCCAGAGTTCAGGGTTCAGTGAATTTAATTTAAAATCAAACATAGGGCTGTAAAACGAATACAAAAATCTGAGTATTCCATACTTGGCTTTACATTCTTAAAACGCTCACCAAAACCTATCATTGAGTGCGGATTGGAACCTTACATGAAACGCTAAAAATCATGTACATTTTCGCCATGAATTAGCCCTTTCTCAAAGTTATTCACGCCACTCAAAACCTGCAAGTGTTGTAGTCTGCGCAGTCTCTACACATTTTTATAGTATTGTAGTCTGCCTACTCTCCAACTCTCCCTATATAATTTCTCCAATTTAAACTACCAAACCACATATTCAAAGATATGGACAATTTAATACTCTTTAGTTTACATGTGCTACCTTCTCCCTATATAATTTTTCAACCGCTCGTGAAAACTTTTGTGAACCTGTAAGAAAAGCTTTTTCCATATCAATACAACCTTTCAGATTCTTAAAAAAAATGTACATTTGAAACTGGTATAAGAAAGAACAGAAAATAGCCAATGATTATTTTCTATATGGATGCAAATAGTGTGATAGAACAAACAGAATGATGAAGAGAATAAAATGAATACGTATAGAGAGAACAAAAATAGTACTCGATCAAGTAACCCTCACTGTGGTGTTTCTATGGATGCAAATGTGGTTAAGAGAATGACCTTGATAGAGCATCAATAATTCTGAAAACATGACCTCTAGTTCAGTATATAAAAATAACCTTTGTAACCGATTTGGTACCAAAACTTAACTGACTGAGTTAGTGGAAGAGGTGGTGTTGGTTACGTTTGGGAGTTAAGTTTCCTGTTTTTTTTTTTTTTTTCTTTCTCTTTTGGGTTAACTTGAAGACTTGAAGTATCAGATGAAGCAAATGACCCTTGTATCATTGTAACTTTGTATCATTGTAACTTTGTATCATTTTTCCTGATCATTATTTTGTCTTTGACTTATCTAAAAAATTGGGTTGCCGCCGGTACGTAATATAACTAATCCTTGCAAGTACAGTAGTGCTCATTGAGTATAATTAATTGCGATTTGCATTTGCAGTAGGTATCTTACTGCAGATTGCTCTTTCCATATCTAGCAACTTAATTTCTAAGTACAATCTGCTAAGACATTTGACCAAATTTTGACAAAATGAATATGAATATTCCATGAGAAGGTTTCAACCCTTTGTAGGACCTTGAAATATTTTCAGTAGCGAGCTTACGGCAGATTTTTCTTCCCGTAACGATCATTAAGTAAAGCCTATGATCAAAAGAAGTAAAATAATAGTATGGACAATGAAAAGTTGTTTTGTTTCTGGATACACACAAAATGCAATATCCTTTGTCAAATTAGTTCAGCTAATAACCGAATAGCATAACATCAGAATAATTAAGATACACGATCAGAAGTCTACATGATGCTTTAACTTTGGTACTAAAAACGCAAAATAGTTCATTACAGAATCGGAAATTCAAAGGCTGCAACTCCTAAGTAATCAATATACTACAAACAACTAAGATAATCGTGTTGTGACAGCAGCTCTTATGCCTGGTACATCTTCTTCACCACATTTGAGAAAGTAAAAGAATCTATAAGAAGCATGTGTTGCCAATGAGGAGCACGTACAACTATCTGCAATCAAATAATGTGCAAGTCGTTTAGCTGCAAAGAAAAAAGTGCATAATAAAATCAATATTCCCTTATGATTACCTTATGATGCTGCTTCCATTTATCCCCGTAGTGCAAGCTAAGATGAACCCTGTCTGCCATTTGTTTACAAATATTTTAACCGGTATTAGTAGTACGTCAAATGAAGTTCAAAATGTAATAATCGGAGTATTGTAACATGGTTTACCCCTGGAGTCACAAAACCTCTTAATTTCCCAAAATCGTCAAGTTTCATCTCGTCCTCAATTGGCTATTGTCATTATGGAAGTCGATGAGTACAACATTTCAACATTTCATGGAAGTCTACAGTAGAAAATTTGAAAGAAAATAATACAAAACAACTAATAAATTAACCTTCATATCATGGAAGTCAATTAGTACACCATTTCTTGATAAAAATTGTATCTGCATTCAAATGTGGGAGGATTCATTTAGCCATTTAATGTACAGTAGCCAATGTAAGTGTGATTTCATTTATGGATTCCTTACCGCGTAATTCAAATCTTGGTCCAACTGTAAAAAAAAAAAAAAAAACGAAAAGTTGTGAGAAACTCTTTGACAATTACAAAGATTGACCTGACATGTAAATGAAAATACCTCCCCATAAATGGTTAGACAGGGATAATTAACAAACCATGGTTTGTTAATGCTTTGGTCTCCGAGGATTCAGAAGCTTGTTCCTTGAAGAAATGAAGACAACTCAGTTGTTAAGTCTCACGTCAGAAACTAATAAGCAAATTCATTGAATGGAAGTCATTTACCTTCCTCTTCTTATTTCCATTCATTTCCTTTCACGTCTTCGCGCGTAGCTTCTCTATTTTCATGGCTGCTTCCCATCTCTCTCGGTATATCTTTTCTTTGTGCAACTGAGTAAGTTTCCTCGCAAATTCAGTTGAAGTGGAGTTGGTTTCCTCTTTGTTGGACACACGATTAAACATTATCTTAGTGCGATTCTTGCTCTGATATATGTAGTTGTGCATATATTTCAGTGGTTGTTTGTTTGACCGGGTGTTGGACACAGTTCGTATCACCATCTTTGTCCGACTACTGCTTCGATAAACACAGGTATGTATATATTGCACCGCATACATGTCCATATGAGCTTCAAACAAATATATAAAAAAAAAAACGATGAGTTAAATTTCCATACAGACTAATAGATTACTACACTAACGATTTTTCCGCAACAACGTACACTTTGAAATATCAAATCAATATGTCAATGGAAAAAATAAAATTAATATATCTCACCGATTGAAAAGGAATGAGAAGAATGTTGTGGCTTTGTTTTGTAAAGAATCAATGGAAACCGTCATGGAAGAAAACTGGGTGGGTTTTATAGAAAAGTGAATTTGAAGAATTGATTTTCAGTTTTGTGGAGTTGCAAATCGTGGGTGGAGTTATAGCCTAAACCCTAAAATCAAAGAACTCCTTAGCATTACACGTATCAGGCCTTGGAGACTCAATCCAGACCGTCCTTTGTATTTTCCAAAACACAAATCCCTACCACTCGTTGTGAAGGCAAAAAGGCATCCCTGTTTTAGTATATTGATAACTGTTGTGAAGTGGTTGCCTTGAACAAAGTATTTCTGGTGCTCCAATAATGTCTAACATAACCAAATGACTGCCCCCAGTGTTATATGTGGCTGCCTCCAGTAGTTCTTTCGCATCTAGTGTTGTCAAGCATTGCTGTAAGCATCAATTTCTCTTCTTTTACGTCACATGATTTCAAAGTACCTGCAAAATAGAAAACAACGTGAAATAACTAACTTATGAGGCATTAGCTAACTAAAGTGTATGAAAGAGGTACTCTTGAATAAGTGTTTTAAGCACCTAACAATCTATTGAGAAAATTTTCCCTTTTGTTATATATGCTAATGAAAATGCTAGATTAATCAGCCCTGTGACTATTCATGAAATTAAAACTGCTATTAAACAGTTAGGTTCTCATAAAGCCCCGGGGCTTGATGGTTTACAAGGTTTCTTCTTTACTAAGTATTGGGAACATGTAGGTAATGGTGTTGTACAAATTGTTATGGATTTTTTCAAAACTAGTTTGCTGGACTCTAGACTTAATAAAACCTACATAGCTCTGATCCCTAAGAAAGTTTGCCTTACTTCCATTAGAGAATATAGGCCTATCAGTTTATGCAATTTCTCAATGAAGATTATTACTAATTTTTTTGCCAATAGGTTAAGACCTTTGTTAGTAGAAGATAATATCCCCAAATCATCATGCTTTTGTAGCTTGTAGGTCTATATTTGACTGCTATAATATGTAATGAAGTTGTCCACTCTTTTAAGCATACGAAAGGGGAGAAAGGTTGGATGACATTAAAGTTGGATTTTGATAAGGCTCATGACAGAATAAGTTGGCCTTTTCAAATATTTTTTTTCGCAAAGTTTGGGATTTGATAACTCTTTTATTCAGCTGGTTATGAAGTGTATTAATTCTGTTTTATTTCAGGTACTTATCAACGGTGCTCCAAGCAAGAGTTTTAGTCCCGCTAATGGCTTAAGACATGGGGATCCTCTATCCCCTTTCTTATTTATTATTTTTATTGAAGCTTTATCTAGAATGATTGATGAGGGATTAAGAGAGAAGGAAATCACTAGCATTTATGTTGCTAGGGGTGCTCCAATTATTTCCCATTCTCGTTATGCCTATGACTGTATCATTTTTCTTAAAGCTTCTTACAAAAATGCTTGCAATTTGAGGCTAATTCTTGATAGATTTTGCAGGTGGTCAGGCCAGGTTATAAGTGATGCAAAGTCCACTCTCCTCAATTACATTAGGGTAGAAGCTTCCCAAGAGGTATGGCTAAAGCTTTGAAGGTTAACCTAACAGTGGACCCAGGTAAGTATTTAGGCATCCCTCTTAAGTGGGGTAGAATCAATGCTAGTACCTATACTGATATTGCTAAAAACTAGCAAATACAATAAATGGGTGGAAGAGCAAAACCTTAAATAGGGCAGGTAGAACGACTTTAGTTAGGTTTGTCCTTAACCCTGTGTCAAACCATGTTATGTCTATGCTTAAAATTCCTAAGAGTGTGCTTTCCAGGATTAATAGGTACAAAAAGAACTTCTTATGGGGAGGAGACAAGGATAGGAAATGCATTCACAATGTTAGTTGGGATAAAGTATGTAGACCTTTGGACCATGGAGGGTTATGTATTAGAGATATTGAACTTAATAACTTAGCTTTACTTGCTAAAATGGTATGGAGAGTCTTTTCTAATCCAGAGTATGAAGTTTCTAAATTGTTACGAGCTAAATATTTTGCTAGTAGTGATATATGGACTTGTGTGGCTAAGAAAAAAAGCTTCGTGGGTTGGAGAAGTATTCTGAAAGGAAGGGATATTGTTAAGGAGTGTCTGAGATGGAGTATAAGAGATGGTGCTCAAGTAGACTCGTGGAATGATTTGTGGCTGTCAAATTTGCCTCTGTCTGTGATTGCAAATGCCGACAACCAGAATCTTCCTAACTTGAAAGTCAAGGACATTATAGACCAGCGAGATAAGTGCTGAAATCTTACGACAATAGATAACTTCATTTCTATGCAGATGGTTGAAGAACTTAAAGCTATTCCTATTGCATGGAGTAATATGAACTCTGATCAGCTTGTGTGGGCTGGCAGCAAAAACGGGGAAGTCAATGTTAATGATGCATATAGCTATCTTATCTCAAAAAAAAATGAGATACCCGACTCCCAATTTGAATTTGAGATTCTTGTTGAAGCTTAATTGTCCACAAAAAATAAAAAAAATCTTAATAGGCTCAGCCTTAATGAATCACTTTATAGAAAACATATTAGCAGTCATCCAGGTTGTATGCTTTGTAGTAATGATTTTGAAACTTCTTATCACTTATTTTTTGGTTGTAGAGTTGTTTGGCGTCTATGGCGGAAAATAAGAGATTGGATGGGTTTTTCTCCATCATTTGATCACTTTTCTCTTGATATTTTCAGAAATTGGTGCAATTTTGATGAAAAGATTGGCAATGTGGAGTGGCGGCATTTGCTTCCCTTTATATTGTGGTCCATATGGAGGGAAGAAATGAATGAGTCTTCAAGAAGATAGTTTTCCAGCCAACAAGAGTCTTAGCCAGGGCTTTAAGGGAAGCAAGAGAGTTTCTTAACATCACTAGTCAGCTGAGAAGGGTACAACACAGAGTCATTGATGTGCCAGTCCCTTGGACTTATCCTAATCAAGGTTATGTGAAGTTAAACAGCGATGGGGCTTCTAATCTTCAAAGAATGGCTGGTATTGGTGGGGTTCTTCATGGAGAGATCGGCGGTTTCTATGCATGCTATACTAAACACGTTTTTTAGAATGACAACAACATGGCGGAGGTTTGGGATAATAGAGATTGTATGTGCTTGGCAAAACAGTTGCGCACAAAAAGTTTAGAGGTTGAAAGCGACTCCACATACGCTGTGCAGATTTGCAAAAAGGAGGTTCCTATTCCTTGGAGTATGCGTGTTCTTACTGTCGACATTGAGGCGATGAAGGAAAGCTTTGAATTCATTTCGTTTCAGCAGAGATATAGAGAAGCCAATTCGATAGCATATTTGCTGGCTAAGGGAGGAACTGCAAAATTAATTGAAGGTCCGTGGTTTAATAATCCACCTGAAGATGTGACGCATTTACTGAGCTCTAATCTCACTGCAATCACTAAAAAAGTGAGGATTAATAGTTAGTTTTTTTCTTGGTTGTAAACCAATCAATTTTTTTAATATGAGACCCGTATGCATACTCAAAGTATGAGACCCCATCTATAACGCTGACACCTAGGCGAAATAAATATTCTCTACTTTTTAAAACGGGTTGTATTTAATTAGTTATTCCTACTTCAAAGATGACAGTCCTAACCTTTTGAAACTGAAGTTGAGATCTTTTAGGATCTTTTGAAATAAATACGTGGTTTATTTTCTGAAAAAATATAAAAGATTACCTCCTTAAATATCTCACGTGGTTTATACCGGGGTAAAAATCACGATGGATGCCCCTGTATATTTTACATGTTTCCTTGGTCATATATTGCAGATAGGTTTGTATCAATACATTCTCCATTTCTCATTAAAACATAAGGACATCGCACCTACATTTATATATTACGACTTATGATCTGTTTACGGAGGAACACAATTGAATCATCCTTGTTAGCATCCTTGGTCGCTACAGTAGTATTGCGCTGTTACAGTACCTGGTGCAGTTGGAAATATAAGTGACAGTAATAATATCAATAATGGTTCTTCAATTTTCTCACCCAATAATTTATTCTTGATTATCGCGGGAACAGACGCCATGGCGTTCTTCTTATACATTATTTCAGCTATTATGTTTGTAACATTTGTTGTTAGCCGCTTTAACATTTGTTTTTCTTATCTTTTGACTCCAAAGTAGCTTGATTTTTGATAAAGTGCCCTTGTTTTGAGATATACTAAGGAAAAGTGCCCTTACTTTTTGAGAATTTTCTAAAATGCCCTTTTCTTGACAGTTTTTTTGAAAAAACGGTAAACGGCAGTTTTTAGCCGTTATGTGTGAGGTGGCAGGTTAAAATAGACCACAATGCCCCTCACATTCAACCCACGAGTTCAGTCAATGAACTCACTAACTCAACAGCGAGTCGACTCAGTTACTGAACTCAGTAGCCATTTCTGACTGGTTCTTACCTGCACTTACATACTTAAATAAGCAGAATCCATATATCAAAAGCAACCCAAAATACATTCATAGATCAACCCAAATACATATTCATTCATCAAACATAGTTGTTGTTCAAACCAAAAAAAGATGAAAAAAGATGTTCAAACTGGAAATGAAAATGAGGAAGAATGAGTTGTTGTTGTTGCTGTCTTTGTGGAACCTTTTGCAGCAGTTGTAGCTTTACTAGAGGATGCAGTTGTTGTTGTAGCAACACTAAGTTGATGATAATTATGACTTGTCACAGTACAAAATACATGTGTCTGGAGCAACAACAATAACATTTACTAGTGTTTAAACCCCTAGTTCCTAGGTTGAACTCTTGCCCTGCTATCTACACAGTGGTGTACCCATTACAGTTCAGAAATCAAATAAGATTATGGGAAGAACCATTACCACAGGAAGACTCCTTTGTTATGCATTGGTAAGCATAATCTTGCAAGTTCCTGGAAAGCATGATCGAAACATCATTTCTAGAGCCTTAAATGACCACAATGCTTTGTATCATTTGATCTGAGACATCAAATTGACCTGCAAAGTTAATACAACAGATCAAAGTTCAATGATCTTATGATTCACAAAACAATAATAACGACCATTAACATCATTATGATCAACTGATATCATTGAATACTTGGAGTACATGTGAATCTATGGATTTAATATTGTAATCAAACAAGGAAGTCTCCTAGATTTCAGATTCCACTAAAGATGCTTAAACAAACATAATAGCAAATCATTTGTCTGATGATTATTGCATGGAGTACTTATCATCAAGGGAGAACCAAGCTGCACTATACAAGGACATATATGATGATTATTGCAAGAGAAACCATATACAATCATTTTAAATCAAATGCTTCATTCTAAATTGCATTACTAACAGTTCACACATATACAACCATTGACACCCATTGCTCACCAGTGATGCAATCAACTTCAGCAAGGTCAGAACGTAGTTTCTCAATTGCTTGAGTCAATTCTGCAGAATCACATAACCTCATGGCTTCACTAAATCAACTACAAGAAAGATAAACGGATTTAATATTGTAATCAAACATCATTTTAAGATTATGGGAAGAACCATTACCACATGAAGACTCCTTTGTATGCATTGGCAAGCATAATCTTGCAAGTTCCTGGAAAGCATGATCGAAACATCATTAATTGATTAATTAACCTAAATTTACTTCTCGATTGAAACTTCTTCATTGAATCCTCAATAAACTTCAAGAGGCCATCCCCGCACAAAATTGAAATCAAAAATCAAAACTTGATTTTTACATAAACAACAAAATCAGAAAATTGAAAACCCATTTGAGCTAAGAATACATGACAAGCATTTAAGAACCCTAATCGAAACCCTAATATAACCAAACCCCTAAAATCAAATCAAAATCAGAAAAAAAAAATCACAGAAAACTTTAAACAAAAATCAAAAGAATCACTAAAATGAAAACCCATTTAAAAATTCAACATCAAACAGAAAACCAATCATAAATCAAAACTTAGATCTAAGAACCCTAATCGATTCGGAAAAATTACACCCATCAAGCCCTAATTTTTCACCAACTGAAAGAAGAAGAAGACCCTAATGGTTGTTGTTGTTGCTGCTGTTTGATCAATTTTTCTTAATGGTTGTTGCTGCTGAACCTTGAAGAGAAGAAAAAGAACATATAGAGAACAGATAGAAAGACAGATAGAGAACGGATTGATTTAGGTATCTCAACTGGTATCTCAACTGGTGAATTAGATTTAGGTTTAAAATGGATTCGAGTTGAGATACCTAAATCAGACCAAGCCCTAATTTAAAATGGGTTATTGTTGCTGAACTGCAGAAGATGAAAGAAGACGCTAAGATGAAGAAGTTCGTCGTTGCTGCTGCTGCTGTTGCTCAAACCCTAGCGAGTTTCTTCCTCTTTGCCTCACTTTTCTCTTTGTTTTCTTCTCTCGAATCGATCTGTTTCTTTAGGTTTTCTCTCTCTGTTTCGATTTAGGTAGAGGGAATTAGTTTAGGGTATAATGGTAAAACCCTAGGTCGTATTGACTAGTCGACTAACTTAGATGGAAAAACAAACAGAAAGGACACTTTAGAAAATTGAAATATTTCGGGGGCACTTTTCCTTAGCATTTCTCAAACCAAGGGTACTATATCAAAAATCCCTTCTTTTAATTATAATTATGAGATATTAAAAACAACCACGTTCCTTTTTATAAAAGATCCTACAAATCTCAGTTCTATGTCCAAAAAAGGTAAGAAAGGGTAAGAAAGTATTTTGTGAAATATAACCACCTAATTAATTTCCTAACCGTTTAAAAAAATGTAGATATCTAATAATGTTTAGGTGTCAGCATTATAGATGGGGTCTCATACTTTGAGTATGCATACGGGTCTCATACTAGCCGCGCCCTAAACCAATGTAGCGAAAAAATAATAATTATACTAATACTAAATACAGTATATTTAAAAGCTAAATATCACGGTACTGTACTAAACTTTCTATATGAACTATGAAGCACCATCACCAACATTTACATTGTACTGATGCCGAGGAACAAAAAAACATTTACATTGTACTGATGCATATTCGAAGATCTTATGTCAATGGGAACCGATGCTGATGCATATGAGCGGATTTTCGACACTATCCTACGTTGGAAATGCTTAGACGGCAAAACACCCGACCAAGTCCGGCTGTATCATTCCAACGTGTCATCAGTCAATTAGGTGAAACCTGATTCTGCGGCACGTGTCTTTTTTATCAAATAAACAAGACAACAGGTGTTTGTAACAACCACCGAGGGTGGGTCGGTAATGAGCATCATCATCAGGTAATGGAATGCGTGTATTGTGGGTTGCCTAATCTTAAAAAGAAAAGAGGAAGAGGAATATCAACGTGAGAGGTGGTTACAGTTACTTAACCCACCACCAAATTCCTCTACCGGTTATTTTTTTGATAGCGAGCGCGAGTGGGTGCGCAAAAATTAAAAACACAAAACAAAGTATTACAGTCTGTTATTGTATTTTAGCCAGTCAATTACAGCAAAACTGACACAGATTGTTAAGTGTACTTCTTTATCAAAGTAAAAGAGAAAGGCATAATTCTTTGTTTCCTTCTCTTCTTCTCTGAAGCAAAACGAAACGTGAATTAGCATATTGTACAAGAGATTCTTCTCCTCCTTCTTCTACTAGTTAATAGTATAATTAGGGTTCAATTGATGAAGTAATTTGATACTTACAACTGTTTGTGATGGAGATTGAGAAGAATAAAGATGATTTGGATAAGGGGAAACAAAGAGAAACAGATACTTCTTCTTCTTCTCCGGAATCAGTAGTGGCGGTCAATCTTAGAATTCAGTCTTTTTCATCTGATTCTTCTCTCGAAATCTCTTCCTCGAATGTTGATGGTGATCATAAAAGTGACGACCAAGTTGCATTGGAATTATTAGGGTTTAAAGATGATAGCAAGATGGAGGTTTTGAAGAATTCCAGTGAAGTTGCTACTTCAAAAGGTTAGCTTGTTTCAATTCTCTCCTCTTCTTTTTTACACTTGATAATTTTGATACTCATAAATTTCATATAAAAATTATGCCTCACGTTCAGTGATCATGTGGTTCATTATTTTGTTTAGCTCAATTTTCTAGTAGTTATACTATTGTTATAGATTTATCTCTGCAATTAACCACAAGAAATGTAGGTTATCACTGTCTATGCATAGCATGCACTATAACATAGATAATGAAGAACAAACATAATTACATTGCTCACCGAATAACTGTAATTATACTGCAATCACTATTACAGAAATAATAAACATCAAAAGAGTTTGGCAATTAGTTTTGTGGGACTAGTGGGGAATGTGATGACAGTTGAACAACTTGTGGAGGATTTGAGCAACAGACTGAAGGTTGCTTTAGATGGATTGCTAAGAGGTGCAGTGCTAGAAACAGTATGTAACTATGATGAGGATATTGGATAAGCACCCTGCCTGCAGGAAAGCCAATGCTAGGCCCTGGTGTTTCCAGGTAGAGCGTACCCATTGATAGAATAAGGCACTCGCGAACAAATACATACATTTTTAAAGTGAGTCCTCGAAGGAATCTGTGTATGAGCCTATGCATACAAGGTTAATACCTGTAGATACCTTCAATCCTGAAGGGTATATGGTTAAAGAGGACTGGGCATACCACTTCCACTGGTTCAGCAGACGTTATACAACATTGCTGGATTTTCTTTCTTAATTGAATTGTACTGGGCATGGTTAACTACATTTGGGTGACTGGGAGTGTGGGTGAATTTTTATGCATTCGCATGGTAGAGGTTACCCTTAGATTTTTGGGTTCTTATTTCTGAATCTACTTTTTTCAGGGGTTACTAACAGAGGTTTGTCTAGATCGAGCACTTTGCCCGGGGAAACATCAAATTCTGGCAATATAGACTCGACTTTGGATAAACTGAAGTTGGAAAGATCAAAATCAGAGAAGCGCAGACTGAATAATAAGCTTGGTGAACAAGTAGCACAAATATTCGATGCCAAGATTTCTCCACGCAAAAAGGTATGACTCCATTTGTAGTGGGTTTCAGTGTATTGTACCAAAAGCTGAATTAGATGGGTTTCCAGCAAACCATAATATATATAAAAGGTTCTAGTTTTTTCTTTCTCTGGTGAGGGTTTCTAGTTATTTTGTTCTCTCTGATGAGGTTTTTTAATTGAACAAGCAGAAAACCGAATGAACTATAACCTCTGTTGGCCATTTCTGTTTGTACTTTGTACCATGTAGTTCCTTTCTGGTTGTTGGTTTTTGCTTTGCAATTCATCAAGAGGTTCTTACAGGTTTCGCTGCCTGCAAATGCAGCAGTCTTAGTTCACTAAAATAACTATATATAATAAAGCTACCTTCTTTGTCGCATAGTTTGCTCTTTGTCGTATCTTTGTTTGCTTGATTTCATCAATGTTGAATATGTTGCGACTCTGCAGCTCAAAATATTGAAGCGAATAGCTACTGTGAAAGATGACGGAACTATAGAATTTGAAGTCTCCGTGGATGTTAAACCTGAAGGTCTTGATTTTGGAACAGATGATGTGTACAGTGAAGTTGTCGATGAAGAACCGGTTGACTCAGACCTTCAATATATACCACCACTACAAATAGTAATGCTTATTGTGGGTACACGAGGAGATGTGCAGCCGTTTATTGCCATTGGAAAACGTCTACAGGTTGGGTTTCTATTCTTGTTGTATAGGATCTTGCTCTATATTGTATTTCTTGGTGTCATTGCATTTTGCAGATCTGGATATCCTACAGAATAGTTTACATACTAGGGTATATATGACTAGTAGTGAAGGTAGGTTTCAACAATAGAAAATGATTTGGGGAGTAATTCCTTGTAGTTTTCCAATGGAATGATCAGTTTCTTGATGAGGTTCAAGTCCTTATTTTTCTAAAAGTTTAACTGAACCGAAGAGCACTAGTAGTTGAATCTGTTTCCACCATAATATCCATGGATATGCACTTGCAGGACTACGGACATCGAGTTAGACTGGCAACTCATGCAAACTTCAAGGAATTCGTTCTAACAGCTGGGCTCGAATTTTTTCCTTTAGGCGGGGATCCAAAAGTTCTCGCTGAATGTACGTATGCTGATGCATCCTATTAGTAACTAAATTTTTTATGATTAGTATCTTGTTCGATGATCATGTTTTCGTACATTGCTCATTGTGTGTCCTTAAATCATGATTTTAGAAGTTTTGAGCTCTACTATCTTCATTATCTCGAGCTTTGGTATTATTATGATTTCTTACATAAAGAGTTTCACACTAATTGTAATTCTTCTTTCTCATCCTAAGAATGCAATAGTACAACTAAATGAAGGCAATTTGCTGTATGTGATGCCTTATTTTAAGGATTATATGAACAATATTTGTTGATGATGTCTTGGCTGATAGTTTTTCAATGCTTTCTTGTGGTTTTTTCCTTCAACCTTCCAGACATGGTCAAGAACAAAGGCTTCTTACCGTCTAATCCTTCTGAAATACCCATTCAACGGAAGCAAATAAAGGAAATTATATTCTCATTACTGCCAGCATGCAAAGATCCTGATGTCGATTCTGGTATTCCCTTCAAAGCTGAAGCTATAATTGCTAATCCACCTGCATATGGTGAGGTTCGAACACAGTTACCTTATGCGATGCTAATTGTGTCTTAACATCTAGTTCATCTTCTAACACTGCTCACATACTTCCCAGGACATACACACGTGGCAGAAGCTTTAAATGTGCCGATTCACATATTTTTCACAATGCCATGGACGTAAGTCTTTCTTACTGATGGAGAGACTGCACAGTAGTATTTTGTGCATTACCTTCTGCATTGATATCTGTTAGTGTTGCATCTCACAGTTATGCGTTAATTCTTGTTATTCAGGCCAACTAGTGAATTTCCACATCCGCTATCCCGTATAAACAAGCCAGCAGGATATAGAGTGAGCCCACATTTGCACTACTTACGTATATTAGCTTTAGCATGGTCAGATTAATATTTTAAATTTACATTTGATGAATATCGTAAGTGTTGATACAAAAAAAACTTTTGCAGCTAACATACCAAATTGTCGACTCCATGATTTGGCTCGGAATTAGAGATATGATAAATGATTTTAGGAAGAAGAAACTGAAGTTACGTCCTGTGACTTACTTGAGTGGTGCGCAAGGGTCTGGATCTGATGTGCCTTACGGTTATATTTGGAGTCCTCACCTTGTTCCAAAGCCAAAAGGTGATGGCTGTTGCATCTCACAGTTCAAAGACTTATCTAGTGTACTTAGTTTAATGTTTTATTTGCAGATTGGGGACCTCGAATCGACGTTGTTGGTTTCTGCTACCTTGACCTTGCATCAAATTATGTGCCTCCGAAGCCACTTCTGGATTGGCTTGGAGCTGGTAAAAAGCCTATCTACATCGGATTTGGTAGCCTTGTGAGTTTCCTTGTCTGTTTTTGGCTTTTGGTTTGTGTATCCTTCTGAAAAAGGTCGTTGGCGACATTGAATAATTTAAGTTGAATTGAGGAGTACTGTCATTCTTCTTAGTTTCTTGCACGTCGTCTATTTATGGGTCTCCAGCGATCTTAAACTATATGTTACCAATACCAGCCTGTTCGAGAACCAGAAAAAATGACTCAAATCATTGTGGAGGCTCTGGAAACTACTGGTCAAAGAGGCATCATTAACAAAGGGTGGGGTGGTCTTGGGAACTGTAAGTTTTACGTCTCCTACTTCAACGTACCACCTCTTCGTTCAATTGAATCTTTGTTGTCCGGTCATTACAGTTTTGCTCTTTATAGAAACCTGAGATAAGTTTTGTTTCAGTGGCGGAACCCAAGGACTTCGTATATCTACTGGACAACTGCCCTCATGACTGGTTGTTTCTACAATGCTTGGCTGTGGTAAGACTCTGACAAGGATTCCATTATTGCAAACTAAATGTTGAAATCTGAGAAACATCATGAACTATCTAGGTATCTGTTTCTGTGCCTCCCAATTTTTAGTTCTCGGGTTTTAAATCTAGACTCTCCCGTCTATTGGTGTTTTCACTTCAATGCCAAATGCAAAACTCTTGGGATTATTGAGAAGTTAAGAACAACCATTGTCTTTAATTTTGGAAAAATAACTTTTAAAGTTGCACAAACAAACATATTATTAAAACTCAAAGCAGAAAGAGATCCACTACTGTTACATGTATTTTAGTGTCTATTCCGCTCTTAAGCTTTTGCTTGAGATATGACATTTAAAAATGCTCGATGTATTGAATTTTCAACACAAACGAAATAAGATTGTATTCTTTAGTGCTTTTGCCTCACAACTTAAGAACTGTATTGTTTTCAGGTTCATCATGGAGGTGCTGGAACAACAGCTGCTGGCCTTAAAGCTGCGGTAACTCTTTCACCAGTTTCTCGTGACAAGTGAGTCAAGGATCTGCTTGCGATTTTACTGATAAATGGCGTTTTTGTTGCTGATGCACAGTGCCCAACCACCATCGTACCCTTCTTTGGAGATCAACCATTTTGGGGTGAGCGAGTTCACGCAAGAGGAGTAGGTCCAGCTCCCATTCCAGTTGATCAATTCTCGCTGCAGAAATTAATTGATGCAATTAACTTCATGCTTGATCCGCAGGTACTACTCTGTCAAATGACTTCCCTCAGAGAAAACCAGCAAGTGGAGAATTAGGTTAAATAAGACTCATTCTAGTATTTAACACACATGTTGCATAACTGATAGGTGAAGGAGCGTGCAGTTGAGTTGGCAGAAGCGATGCAAGCGGAGGATGGAGTTACAGGAGCTGTGAAAGCCTTCTTCAAGCAGCTTCCGCGTCAGAAACCTCAGCCAGATCAATCTCCATTGCCTTCAGGTTTCTTGGAACCTTGTTTGGGTTCTGTGAAGAAATGTTTTGGTTGTTCATGATTTCCCCTTAATGTAGTGTTGATGTTGCTCTATTTGATTGATTTATCTGTGTATATTCATCTTTTACTACCCTTTAAATCAGGATATATGTACTGTACGTCTTGTATGCAAGATGCCTTGTTGGTTAAAGCTTATTCTCAGCTTAAAGTTGCCCCATCTTGTGCTAGACGTGTAGGTTGTTTGCTTCTTGAGATTGGGTTTGCTTTGTTTAAAGAAAACTGGTGATTGGGTTTGCTGCTGATTTGGGGGCCGGATGAAATGATCAGGGGACCGGATAATAAAACAAAATAGAGCTATTTCTAAGCTTTTTCAAAAACCCCTTATCCGACATATTTTCTTAAATACCAAAATATCCATATTTAATTAGAACTAATGAATCAGATTAGTTTAACTAAACTTAGATTAGTTGTTAAACTATTCAAAGTGCCGCCACCACCACTACTACCGGCACCAGCGCCACCGCCACCACCACCATTAATTTTCGTCTGGATTTTTGGCAACAAATCCAGCCGAAACTAAATTAGATTTTGTGATTCCATAGCCTATTTTCGGCTCAATTTTAACCCAGAATCCAGCCGAAAATAGAAGAAGACGATGAAGAAGACGATGTACAGTAAATTTTCGGCTAGCTTTTTCAAAATTAAGCCTATTTTCGGCTGGATTGGCTGCGACACATTTGGTAACTTATTTTTCGCCTGGTTTTGTTGCATGAAATACAGACGATAATTGATTTTCGTCTAGATTTTTAGGGTTTCACCCAGCCGAAAATTAGATTTTGTGATTCCATAGCCTATTTCGGCTCAATTTTAACCCAGAATCCAGCCGAAAATAGAAGAAGACGATGAAGAAGACGATGTACAGTAAATTTTCGGCTAGCTTTTTCAAAATTAAGCCTATTTTCGGCTGGATTGGCTGCGACACATTTGGTAACTTATTTTTCGTCTGGTTTTGTTGCATGAAATACAAACGATAATTTATTTTCGTCTAGATTTTTAGGGTTTCACCTAGCCGACAATTAGATTTTGTGATTCCATAGCCTATTTTCGGCTCAAATTTAACCCAGAATCCAGCCGAAAATAGAAGAAGACGATGAAGAAGACGATGTACAGTAATTTTCGGCTAGCTTTTTCAAAATTAAGCCTATTTTCGACTGGATTAGCTGCGACACATTTGGAACTTATTTTTCAACACAGACGATAATTGATTTTCGTCTAGATTTTTAGGGTTTTATCCAGCCGAAAATCACTCTGAACTATCATTTTTAACCATTCAAAAGAGGAATCAAAGCATAAAAACTTAATCATAGACAAAATTAAACAACGGGAGGAGACGATGAGACGATGGAGGAGACGATGAGACGATGAAGAAGAAGATAAAGGTTTTTGTTAATCCTTAATTTAAAAGGGTAACTTAGACTTTTTATATCATTTTGATACCCCTTATAACCATCTCTAGGATAGGAATAAAAAATCCGGTCCCCTGATCATTTCATCCGGCCCCCAAATCAGCCTTTTTGTTTATAGTTTGAGCATGCTTTACCAATTTAATGGTAAGCAAATCACAAGTCATTACTAACAATGATACAGTTCCAAGTCCAAGAGTTTTTTCTCGCTGAACTGGGAGGTTCCATTATTGTTCACCTCCGGGTGAGGCAAACAAATTTGGGGCACCTTTCTTCCATATGGTAACTACACAGGCCTATTAGAATATCAACCCAAGTCGGGTGCGACCTAAAGCTGTAAGAAGCAAAGCCGTGGACAAAAACCTGGTTCTTCTTTGTAACAGGTCTAGTGGTTTTGCCAAAACTACTGAATTGAATTTGAACAAGGAATTTAACAGGTCTAGTGGTTTTGCCAAAACTACTGAATTGAATTTGAACCTGATGAGTTTCCCAGATCGGTACCATGACACCCATAACGGGAAATGAGGTACCCCTTCTTATCATTCAAAGAAAAGGTAAAAAGATTTCTAGAATTGACATTCATGTACACCTTTATACCTAAGCACTTCCTGTATAGATTCATCTCCAACTTGTGGTTGCCTCCACCACCTAGTAGTAAAGGTCACGCTACAAGTTCTTGTCTAGGTCAGGCGCTTAAAGGCAATGAGAGCTTCTGAAATGGTCAATGTGGTTGTTTCACATGTGGCGCGACCTTGAATATGCTCCTTTTAGGTCTGTCTGTTGGAGGAGTATTTTAAAGGAGAAAGATGCAGCTAAGAGCATCCACAATCATACAGGTCTCAAATGCCAAATTCTATCCTACTTTTGGCATTTGTAAATAAGATTCCAGAAAAAAAGTGCAATGGGAGGATGCCATAATATAGCATAGCGCAAGTGTTTGATGCGTCTAATGAAAAACGGAACTGAATAATGCGTATTACGGTTTTGACCGCAAAATCTCTATTCGATTCTCTTCTGTTCATCTTTTAATCATGATATAGATTACGCAATCGCATCATGCATATTCCATAGATCATATGCATATCTCTTACTGCATTAGATTTAGACATATAAGTTCATTCCTAGTTTCATCGTAATCAGTTTTAGACATATAAGTTCATTTCTAGATTCACTTTTTTAAAAGAGTTCTATGCTGTTTCTGTAATCATAACATAAATCATCAGTCTTAATATCCATCTGCATTAGAGAAAGCATCAGAAAACCATGTTTTAACTGCATCATAGGTCTTTTCATCTGCACTACTCTAAAGGTTTTCTAGTTCCTTAAAAATCATTCTGTTAACTCATTTTAATGGAAACTAATCCTCCTACCTCTCTCTTTGTGTTTACAGTTGTTCACATCCCTATAAATGGCGTTTGCCTATCTTCCAGTTGTGGTTATCGCGTTTGCGTTCATTGGAGTTATACTAGTTTTAGTAATGGAGTTCCAGCGTTTGCTCAAAGGATTCTTTGGCATTGTATCATCCATCTTCACCGAGTCGAGTACCCGATTCAGTAATCCTGTTTCCCCCCTAAGCAACCAGATTCAAAGTTCAAAAACTCGGAGGAATTATAGGATCTGCATTAATTTTTGGTATGCAACAAAATATTCTTCATATATTCTTGCCTTTTTCCTAGTATATTCCCCAACAAACTTTATGGCAATATCTCGGAACATTAATGCCCTAGTCCATTTAAATAACCACCTAAACCTAAACCTAAACCTATTCATAGCAAACATTCAGCCGTCCCCAGTATTACAATCCCTATCAACAAATCCTACAAAAGTCATGGAGATGTCTGGCTCTACCTCCACAGATGTGAGTAAAGGAGTTTCAACAATCACCGATAAGCTCCAAGAAACTAGTATTGATCAGGTTGCGGATAACTTAAAGATAGTGCAGTTTGGAGATGAATATGATGAGGAAGAAGAGCTCGTTGACATCAGTCTAATTGGAACGGTCATGACTCCAGGAAGGATGACTGCTAGGATGGCAGAGAGGCATTTAAGAAACACTTGGCCATTTATCCCGGCTGGTGAAGTGAAGGTGGTGGAGATTGAAAGGAACGTCATGGTGTTCACCTTTAACAAAGCAAGTGTCGTCAACAGAGTGTTTAAAGAAAGACCATGTGCTATAGATGGTAATCTGGTGCTACTGCACTTATATGATCCAGCAGGCCTATACAAAGAACTGGATTGGGAACATCAAGCATTCTGGATCTGGTTCAGATTCCTCTTGCCAGAGCATTTGAACCCAAAAACGGTGCGTGAAATGGCTCAGTTAATGGGGGAAATCATTGCAGTTGACCCCGCAGAAGGTCTGCCAGAAACTGGTGATTGTTTTAGGGTGTGTGTAAATCTAAACATAACACAACCAATGATGAGAGGACTTTTGGCCATTACTGCGGCCAACATTACTAAATGGTACAGTCTCTTATACGAGAAGCAACCACATAGAATTTGCAGAGAATGTTACGTTATCAAGCCTCATGACTCGAAGCAGTGCAGGAAGAATGTTGAGAAATTGAATGAATTCCAAGACAAGCCTAGAAGATTTGGAGACTACAAGAAAACAGTAACCCTTCAGCT
>JAJJMA010059437.1:0-27876 GCA_023529015.1 Papaver nudicaule
AGGATTATGAGGCTCTCCAGCAGGTTTGGAATGATCATCATGCTGAATGGGAAGCCGCGTGTACTGCTGGGATTGTTCCTGGTGTCCAGTTTGGTTCCAATAATGAGGTGATGTTGCGTCAGCGCATGGATCAGATGCACAGTCGGCGCACTGTTGCTCTTAGTAGTCTTCTTGAAGCCGAGCGGTTTGTCAGAGATATTGATGAGGAGCTAGAACGGTGCAGGCGCGCCCTTACTGTAGGCGTTGTTATGCCATTAATTTAATCTTTTGTTTTTTATGTAGATGTCGTATGGCTGTTTGCTGAATCGAAATGTCTTTTCCTTTGGACACGTGTCGTGCATGCCTAGGGCGGCTCTTTATGTACTAAATGCGCTAATCTTGCTAGTATAAAATACTTTCGTTCATGACATTTAGTTTCAAGTAGCTAAATGGCTTATGCAGATGGCTTATGGTTACTGGCTCTACCTGCTATCCCAGGTGCTTTAGCCTGTGCTGAATTAGAGAAAGAAGCAAAACGCTTACGCAATATTTTTCACGGCGGAGAGTTCATTACGAAAACATGAGCAACAATGTATGGATACACGCGCTACTATCGCTGATCAGCGCGAGACAATGAGTTTGCTCCGACGTGCGAGTGCGAATTCTGATTTAACGGAGAAGGCGCGTCGTCGTTATAATGATTTCCTTCAAAAGCTTGCTAAAGAAGAAGATTACGTTCAATACGCGAAGGAGACTGTCAAATTTGTAGCACAGTGCGTTGCTGAATGTGAGGCGGAGCTGGCCAAGTCATCCAATGTTCGATATTTTAATTTCGATGGTCTTTAGGCTTGTGAAAATGTACTTTCGTTTGAAATGTAGTATGTTGTTTCCTCTAGTTTATTGAGTATATGAAGTGGGACTTGCTAAATGCGCCCTTTATTAGGTTATTATAAGGATAGCGCGCTTTTGTATTTGGTGCGCTCTTAGAGAGTTTTCAATGCCCTTATGTTATAACTGACCTGTGTATTAAAAGGCAGCGTGTTCAGTGCGCTCCTGAGGCAGCGTGTTCAGTGTGCTCCTTAAGGGTTTTCAGTGCCCAATCGACCAGGGTTTTCAGTGCCCTTGTGTTGAATCGATTTGTGTATGGAAAGGCAGCGTGTTCAGTGCGCTCCTGAGGCAGCGTGTTCAGTGAGCTCCTTAATGGTTTTCAGTGCCCAATCGACCAGGGTTTTCAGTGCCCTTGTGTTGAATCGATTTGTGTATTGAAAAGCAGTGTGTTCAGTGCGCTCCTGAGCCAGCGTGTTCAGTGCGCTCCTTAAGGGTTTTTAGTGCCCTAACGATAACGATAATAAGTAAACGAATAAAGAATGAGGCGTGTTTGTAGGACGCCCCTTCTTAATTTTATTAATGAGCCGAGCGAAAGCGGTATGTTCATACCGTCTTTGTCATACAAAAAGGGAAAGAAAAAAAATAAAATAGGGCAGCCGCTACCGTTGCCGGAGCTCTTGTTCAAGCGTAATACAATTTGATCCATTTACCATTTATTGGTGTGTCAATCTCCCTTCCGCTCATATGATTGAGGTAGTAATAACCGCTTTCTGCGACTTTCCGCACAATATAGGGTCCGCGCCAATTCGCTAAAAACTTCCCTGCCTTAGCTTTTCTTTGCACATGTTTCACGATCTTCAAGACGATGTCCCCGACCTCAAAATTACGCGGTATCACCTTCTTGTTGTAATAGCGCGCCTTAGTGGCCCTGTAGGTTTCAGCGAAACGTTCTGCCTTAGCCCTTCGCTCTGCGAGTGCATCAAGATATGCGATCATGTCCACGTTGTCCGGCTCATTGTGACTTGCCATAGCCGCTCTGGAGGATGGTACTGCGACTTCACCTGGGAGGATCGCGTCTTCTACGTATACTAGTGAATAGGGGGATGCCCCTGTGGAGCTGCGCTTGGAAATCCTATATGCCCATAGTGCCAGGGGGAGTTGCTCATGCCAACCTCTGTAGTGATCATGGATAGTTTTGTTCAAAATACGCAGCAACGTTTCGTTGGTGGACTCTGCTAGCCCGTTCCCTTGGGGGTAATATTCGGTAAACGCGTGCTGCTTTATGTTATACTTGGCTAGTAGATCCGCTACTTTCTGATTGATGAAAGAGGTGCCATTGTCTGAACGGATAATCATAGGTGCGCCAAAACGACAAATGATGTATTCTTTAATAAACGCAGCTATGGTCTCTCCTTCGTAATTTCGCAGGGGCGCTGCTTCCACCCATTTGGTTGAGTACTCCGTCGCGGTAATTACATACTTGTGCCGAATTGAAGACAGAGGGTTTATAAGACCGATCAGATCCAAACCCCAGCTGTGAAAAGGCCATGGGGCGACCACGCTATGCAAATCTTTATGTGGCCCTTGTATCACATTCCCGTGAAGTTGGCAAATGTTGCACTTTCTGACGAATTCAGCCGCGTCGGCCTCCATTGTAGGCCAGTAATAGAATGTGTACGAATTGCTTACGCTTCCCTTGGTTTTACATTTCATGAGCTTTTGTCATTACAATCTGCGCTTCTTCCTTGCTTAGACACCTCAACGCCCCGTTGGCAAAGCTTCTCCTGTATAATACTCCATCAGTGATGAAAAACCGCGCTGCTTTTCTTGTTATCACGAGATCCTCTGTCTCGTCGCCTGGGAGTAGACCCTTCTTCAAGTAATTGATGTATGGTTGTCTCCAGTCCAACTCCTCAACCGTGCATACCTCTGATGTTTGTGGTGGCGACTGACATTTCGCACAATTACCCTGTAATGCCGCGGCCTGCGTTGCCATCTCGGGCCAGTAGAACCCCTTCCTTTGTAATCTTCTGTATAAGGGAATCACCTCCGTGTGTCCACAAGTTTCCTGATGAACTTTGGCCATGAGTTTTCCCGCTTCTTTGCTTCCTACGCATCGCGCCAATGCCCCGCCAGCCATTCGATAGTAGAGCTGTCCCTTGATGACCACGAAGGATTTCAGTTTTTTAAACAACATCGACCTTTCTTGTTTGGGCTTGTCGAGTTCTCTCATGACTCCTCTCCTCTAGTCGTTTTCTTCTTCAAATTTCATTTCTTGCAGCCACGTACTGGGGAATTCTTGTCTGTGCACGGTGATCGAGCCTTCCTCCTTGCCATTCAAGTTGATTTTTGCCGCCAGTGTTGCTAAAGCGTCAGCGTACCTGTTCATGGCTCTTCCCGTATGTCCCAATTCTACCAAAGTCAGTTTAGCTATTTTTTCATGTGCTTCTGCACGATAAGGTGTCAGACGCTCCTCCTTGACGTGGAATTCACCACCGGCTTGGCCAGTCACCAGCTTGGAATCGCCATGCACACGTAGTCGAGAGAGTTCCATTTGCTCGGCGATCTTAAGGCCTATCAGAAATACCTCGAACTCAGCTACATTGTTACTGCACGCGAAGTCCATCTTGAAGGCGAACGAGAGCAACTCTTTCCGCGACGTCTCGAACACGATTCCCACTCCTCCGTACGATCCATAAGACGATCCATCAAAATACATATCCCAAGCGTCCTCCTCGTTGAGTTCTGCCACTTCTCCCGGAACCTCGTGGATACAGGCTTCATCAATCCCTGGAAACGCGGCTAAGAGGTCTGTGATTGCTTGTCCTCTTATGCCTCGGGGTCTTTGGTAGTGAAGTCCAAATTCTGACAGCTGAAGGGACCATCCCACGGTTCGACCGGTTAGGTATGGACGCTCAGCCAAATAAACCATGGGGTTCGCCGCGGCGATTACTACCGTCTGGTGTGCTAATAAATACGTTCCAACTTCTGGGCCGCGTAGATCAGAGCTAAACATGGTTGTTTGATCCGAGGATATCTTACCTCGGCGTCTTTCAGAACGCGACTTGCATAATATATCGGAAAAAGCTAGTTATTTCCTAGATCTTGAGCAAGGAGCGCCCCTATAGCTTCGGAAGTGTATGCCAGATAAAGGTGCAGACGCTCGCCGGGTATTGGTGGTCGTAGGACTCGGGGGAAAGTTAGACATCTCTTTACATTTTCAAAAGCGCTTTGCTGGATCTGTCCCCACTGGAACGCACATCCCTTCTTCAGGAGCGGGGTAAAGGCCGCCATCATCTGTGTTAGGCTTGGTATGAACCTTCAGACGTAGGATATCTTTCCGAAGAAGCTTTGTAGATCCTGCACGTTGGTGGGTCTATCCATGCTAAGTATTGCTTGTGCCTTTCCTGGATCCACCTGTATCCCCCTACTAGTGACTACGAATCCCAGGAATTTACCGGATGTGACCCCAAAAGCGCATTTTAGAGGGTTCATCTTGAGCTTATATTGTCTACAACGCTCAAACACCATCCGCAGGTGGCTCATATGATCTTTCTTCTTGTGGGACTTGACCACGATATCATCAACGTACACCTCAACTTGTCTGTGGATCAGATCATGCAAAATGGACACCATGGCTCGCTGGTACGTTGCTCCAGCGTTTTTCAGTCCAAATGGCATTACTACGTAGTAAAAGTAGCCGAAATTTGTTTGGAACGCCATTTTATGTGCGTCCACGACGTTCATCCTGATCTGGTTGTAACCACTATAGTCGTCCATAAACGAGAACATTTGGTGATTACTGGTCGCGTCCACTAGCATATCCACATTAGGTACTGGGAACTCGTCCCTGGGGCAGGCTCTGTTCAAGTCTCTGTAGTCAGCACAACACTGGATTCTTCCGTTCTTTTTCATGACGGGTACGATATTGGCCAACCATGGCGCTCATTATGGGTTCTATGAATTTTGCCGCTACCAAGCGTTCGATTTCCTCCTTTATCGCCAAAGCGACGTCTTTTTGAAAAGTACGAATTTTTTGCTTCATTGGTCGAGCATGTGGCATTACGTCCAAGGAATGGGCAACTAACTCCGCGTCTAAACCTGGCATTTCGTTGTACGTGTAAGCGAAGACATCATTGTATTCTTTCAACAACTCAATCATCTTTTGCCGCTCCGTTTTTCCCAACGAAGCGCTGATCTTGATCAAACGGTCCTCTTTGTCTCCAATATTGACTTCCTCCATTTCATCTAGGGATGGTATTTCCACGGGCTTTTCTTTTGGTAAGGACTCCGCCGTTACTTCCTCGTCCTCCTCGGGAAGTGATATCGCCTGGCTTGTGGAAGCTTCACACAACTGGTCAGTCGACATCACCTCCGCTGATTGCTATAATCTATATACGTGTCCCCCGCTCTGAGTGGTGAAACGATGGAATTGGGGTTATGGCTCTAGCTTCTGTCTCTTTGCTTCGACCGACGCTTCTAATCTTTTTTTTTTTTACTCAATAATAATTTTACTAAACCAAAGGAATGCCAAACTTACAAGAAACAAAAGCCCAAGTTGGGCAACAAAAAGTACAAGAAACTAACAAAATCGAAAATACACAATGTCTGAGAATTCCAAAGAAACCAGACATGAAGGCCTGGAATCAAAGCTACACACAGCACATGTAGCTAAACCTGCACCCATCTTTGCCATTTTGTCAGCAGAGAAGTTGATTTCTCTGAAACTATAAATAAACTCCCAACTGTCCACTTCTTGGCAAAATCTGTTCCATCTGGTAACCACAAACCAAGGGATTCTGCTATGAATGAAAGCAGAAATAACAGCTTTAGAATCAGACCTAAAGATGACTTTTTTGTGATGCTTATTTACAGCCAATTCACCTGCATGAATAATTGCAAGGACTTCAGCAACATAGTTTGTTGTAATCCCAATGCCACCTGCAACTGCTATGGGAACTCTGCCTATGTAATCTCTGCCTACAAAACCAAAGCCAGCCCCTCCAGAATTACCTATTGATGCACCATCACAACATAGTAAAATTTGATCCTCCTTAGGAAGCCTAAACTTCACCTCCACAGCTTTCAAATTTTTGACTTTCTCATATTCTCCACTCCTCCACTCTTCCACGACTCCCACCTTCTCTATCGTGAGATTAGGGTGAGTTCAATACTATAAATAGAGGCTTCCTCTGTCTTTGAAGGCAGAACATTCAGAACAGCCAGAATAACCGGAACACTCAAGAACACCAAAGCCTCAGAGCACGAGCTAGCAACAACCAGATTCTGAGTATTCAACACACTTCTAGCCCTTGGAGACACTAGTGGAAAATGGCCTTGTTAAGCATGCTAGGATCAGACTTAATCACCCAGAATAAGTATGTTTGTGTCATGTGTATCCTGGAAGACTTATTTAAAAAAAGTCTGATCCTATCATGGGTTTATTGTTTGAAAAGAAAGACTGCCTTAATCAGTTGTTTGATAAAACTGACACAAGTAGTTGTTCATTTAAATACAAAATATAAAATATAAACACTAATCGACAGATTCAATCAGTCTTTTAATAAAGCTGAACTTTTTTGCAAAACTGATTTTTCTGTAATTTTTCTGCAAATCTGATTCGGCTGAACCCAACCAGAGATCAAATAAAAAAAAATCTCCATTCAATTCAAAACCATTCACCATTCCATTAAAATTTGAATTCAATTGTACACCATTAAATCAAAACTTGAAACCATTCACATTATCAAGATAGTTTTCTTGATGGCAAACAAACTACAAACAAAAAAATGACAGAACACCAACCATGACTGCCTAAACCATCACCTGAATCAGACCTCCATGCATCAACCAAATAATTGTAGACCGACGAATTCTGCGAGTACTCGCTGGTCTCCTTGTCATAGGAAGAAAGGGAGAATACCAAAAAGTTCACATTCACAGTTAGTAACAACATTACGGCAGCCAGAAGTATTCTTTCATGGATTTCACGTAATAGTAGCTACTAGTCCCATCATCCAATAAGCTGAAGAGGATCTTTCGGTACGTCATATCTACACAAAAACACCTCAACATCATTCCTCATAAATGGTAAACCAAATATTAGCACAAAACAGTAAAGCATATAAAACCTAGCCTGCGAGTAGAATGACAGTCACAAAAATGACACCAGGTCTCCTAAGGATCAGATAACATAAAAGACTCCCTCTAAACAGGTCCAAATAGAAAGAGCGACAATGGACGTGTAATACACCCAAACTGCATACAATTACAGTCCAAGTCAAAATTTGAATCATGTTATTTTCCTTGGAATATTTCCCTTGGAACATCGTATAATCAGATATATCTCTACCTTTATAATCCCTGCTAGGAACTAGGCAGAAGCTAAGCGTAGATTCCTGAACCCACCAACCTGCCAATCTCACACAACTTATAGAGTTAATTTATAAGTAGACATAAAAAAATAACCATATGATCAGCCAAGTTATCACAGATGTTCAAGCTTTCAATTTCTTCATGCTTGCTCAGCTCCTCAAACAAATCCTCATAAAAATCCTACAAAAGTTCCAAATAAATAAATCTTAGCATCAAAATTACAAATCTAAAACCACTGAATACAGAAATCAAAATACATGTATAAATCGAAATCAAATCAATTAAAGATTAACAAGTCTGCTACCTCAAATTCAAAAGATCCAGAACAACGTAGACCATTAGCTAAATCCTCTGAAATTTGAAGAAATAAGTATACTCAGAAACACATCTTAAAACAAAATCCTCACACATTATTTAAATAGGATTGTATACAATCAAATTACATCTGATGAACCTAAATGCCCAATTTAACAATACAATTAAACCTTTCTCTTGGTGACGAAGTCGTTAACATTGATAGCAGGGAACAACACACTACCATTATCCATCATCTGATACAATCTCTTGACTGAGTAGTAGTCCCCTCAGAAAAACACCAACTTATCCCTCCTTCATCTTAGTGTCTGTCGATGATTTCAGAAGCAAAACAAATAGATCTAGGGTTACGAAAAAGGGTTTGGTTTTGATTTCAGATGGGGGTTAAGATTAAGCTTCGATCTGTAGAGTTAGGAACGATCTGTGATATTTGTGAGAGTGTGGTTCGGTTACGTCGTCATGATATATGATTCAATAACATGGAATAAAGGATATTCTTTTTTGTATCTTACTCATCTACGTCACCGTGATATTTGATAGGTTTGTAGATCGAAACCCTAAGAATCAGATCAAACTACAAAGATTTGGTATTCTGATTCTTGAATTTAGATTTGGTTTTGGTATTCATTTGTATTGAGGTATTCTGATTCTTGGATTTAGAATTGGTTTTGGTAGGATTTGGTTTCGGTAGAGAGACTGAGAGAGTTCGAGAGAGAATAGGAAGAAAAACAATGAGGTGGTATATCTAAAGAGATATATGGCGATGGAAACAATGGTGAGGGTTATTGGGTGGAAGTATACAAGCTTTCCTTGGCTGTCTTATACATACACCATATTTAGGCCTAGTGTTTTACTATTATATCCCTAGATAAACAACAGACCCTGACTACTTTTTTATTTTTCCTAAAAATACAACTGGCTACGGCGACCCTATAACTAAATTAGCCCATGGCAGACTTTCATCTAAGCCCTAGTCAGACTTAACCAAGCCATTTTACACTAGTGAGATCTCGAGTCACACTCAGGACGGAGATCTCGAACTCTCACACCTAGAAACACACATTCTCAACCTGATCTCAAGTTGCTTTCACTGTTTCCCTCCCTAGACCAACCTCATCCTCTATGTGACCGAAGCAAGACGTGAACGACCATTGACTTGGTTTAGGCTCGTCTTGTTCGATTTTGATCTCGAGCACTACAAAAGTACCCAGAGACGGTACATATTTTTTTCAGGTAAAAACACCACTATGTTGTTACAGTTCGCGAACCGTTCCGCTTGCTCCATACGATTTAGGGTAATTCCATATCGTTTCTGGTAGTTTTGAGAGTCTTTATCTCTTCGAAAATTCTTGGAAGAACTGTTTATAAAAGAAATTAGAAGCCTCTTCTTATTTCATTCTAAAATTTTCAACATGGTAAAACCCCTTGCTATCAACTTCCCAAGCAAGGATCCTAAGTCAGCTGATAAGGATACCATGAAACCAGATGATCCTTTGAAAACAGCCACCAACAAAGGAAATAAACCATGGTTCAAGAAGAAGAAGAGATCTAAGTCTGACAAGGATGAACAACCTTCTCAGAAGAATCAAAGAATTGCATCTATTCTCAAAGAATGCAAAGAAACAAAAACAAAAGTGAGATATCTTTGGGAAGTGTTTCTAAAAACTCTGGTTGTTCAACAAGCTCTTGTAAAACACAAGAAGATCTTATGAAAGAAGTTCATAAGGCATCTGTAAGTGAGCCTAAGGGATTCGATCTAGAAATTCCTATGCCTATGAATGAAGATCAAGATATTGAAGATATCAATAACTTCGTCATGACTTCTTTCAAATAGATTAGTTGGTTCCTTGTAAGAACTTATTCTTACTTTTGCCTAATGAATATAAACTATATCAAAAAGTAGTTAGCTTTTTCATGCTTTTTAGAGTTTTTCAGCATGTATAACTTTATTTCATTAATAAAAGTTCTTTTTTTAGATAATTATTAATGACGTTTGGAATACTTGATTCTTCTACCTCAATCTTATTGCAATACACAACTTTTATTGCTTCGGTGATAACACAAAGTTGTGTCATGTTACAAAAGTTATGCTTTTTCTCACGATCAAGAAACTTTTGATTATATGATTTTTAGGGTTTCTATAAGCTCAAAAATCATATACTCTTTTCCAAAAAATTGGCTAAGGAAAGGAGATTGTAAACAAAGAAAACTGGATACATTAAATTGTTTGTCCAAGTTAGGCTTTGTAGTTGTTCTTTATTGAATAACACCACATGGGGGAGACTTCTTAAATGAGCTTGCGCTCAATAACAAATCTTTTTGGGGAGCGTGGGTGTGGAATATTAGGAGAAAAGTGTATCGATATTTCTCCAAAGATGAATCAACCTAGAAATCCTCGTTCTGATTTCCTAGTTATGTCATCTTAAACTTAATATGCGAGTACATCCTTGACTTGACTATCTCTATAGGCTTGAAACCCCAAGTCTCAACTAGTTTGTCAAATTTTTGTGAAAAATAGGGGGAGAATACATATGGCTTCTTGTTCTTGTGGTTCACAGCCATAGGGGGAGAACACCGTATTGCTTACTTATGTACTTTCTCGAAAGTATCAAGTAAGGGGGAGTAAATATTGGGCTTCATACCAATCTGGCAAAAAGAGGTATAAAGATTAAGGAGGAGCTTCGTATCAAGAATGAGTAGAATCACATTATAAGTTTTGGTACACGAACTTTAAAGTTGCTCTTATTCTTACTCTTTGCACAAACAACATGTAGGATTAGCATATTAACCCATGTAAGCTCGAGCATACCTTTGTGGAGCTGGATATGTTGTGGTGCTGTCTACGAATTTTTCAACAGGAGTTAAGCGAACACTTCAAGACTCAAAGGAGAAGTTGAAGAATTCAAGAAATCAAGATACATCTGGGTTAGAACTTTATTGTATATCTTTTGAATCCAAATGTAAATTGGTTTTTTCACTAAAATTGACAAACGAGGAGATTTTTAGGGCATCGTCGGGTCAAACCCACTAGCGTTGGTATGTCAAGCTGGCTATCAGTTTTAGGCATCAAAACACAATTCTTGATTTAGCCTACTAGAGCTTAGACAAAGTAGTAGAGACCTTGAAGACGAAGACAGTGAATATAAAGAAGACATATAATATTCTTCATCGACAAAAGGTTAGTAGAAGTTATGACTTTTATGGAAATTCTTTTATTCTACTTATTCTATATTTCGAAATAGTCGGCTACTTTCGTAGAGTTATAGTGATTGAGATTTTGTATTCTTGTCTACATAACCATGAGTTATGTTAGTATTTGTTCCCACAATACAAAGGTTACAAGATGCATGAGATAGATTCGATACCCTTTCCAGTGCAATGGTTTGCTTGCAAATCACATGCAGTAAAAGGATGAATCTAAAGGAATACTCTAGAGCAGAGTCCAGTGGATTATAACTGAGGGCCTAATAATACGTCTAAGTACTGGCCCAGCCCAGAACTTCCAGCGGATCCAGTTAAACCTTAATATGAGCGACGGCGGTTCACGAACCAGTTCGTGAACAGCGGCACCGAAAATTTCTTTTGTGTCTCAAAACGTTAATCTGTACACGTACATGTACGTGAACACCAGATTCAATGGATTTTGCCTGAATTCAGACGGACGGTTTACGAACCGTCCAGGTGAATATTCTTCTGGAATTTCACGCGGGTTAAACATTTGACTCATTTATCTCTTAGTTGGACTTGTGCTTATCAGAATATCTTTTGTAGTCCATATAACGAATCTCAATAAGTCTATAAGATAAAGATTGTCTCTGGTCTGTTGGATATCTATCTTGAAGTGTTTTTGAGCTAACAAAACACTTGGCAAATAAATGATAAAAGATTTCCAATTGAGATAAATCTATGGTTTCTTTGTGTGCAAGCCAAGTAACGGGTTCGTTTACACGGGCACTTACTAACTTGTAGGTTAAGAAACTAATTTATTTATTCCTAAGCAACCTATCTTATGGAGTGCTATAAATAGAGTGTTAAAGAACGAAAACCACAAACATCAAGCATACGTGAAATTTCTCTGTGGAATTGATCGTAAACTCTTTACACTTAGGTGTAAGCTTGTTGTGGTATGGTCATTCTCTATTAGGTAGCGGTTCCTCTGTGGGATTTACCTAACGACTATAAAAACTTCTCTTGAGAATTGGGAAGCACAGGTAGTCGATAACTTACCTCTGTGGTTATTATCAGATTAACCTGTAACCTTGGTAACCTGATCACGTTCGTGTCTATTCTATAGTCCTTCTCTTCTGCGATAAGGCTATTCAAGAACTGATACGTTACATACAAGGTTGAAGGAAGCAACAGACGGTTGCACTCGGTGTTGTAAGACCTAGTTAACTCCAGTTGTATAAGTTTATTAAGTGATTCTTTTTATAACTGAGGTAGAGACAAGTTGGGCATAGTTTACTCGATTTACTTGTCATCCCCCGCTTGTAAGTAGATTTCCGTATGACCTGGAGCAATCCGAAGGAAGTCACTTTACGTATGTTAAACTGAAGAGGACAGTTCGAAACATACAGTCAGTAATTAAGGTTGCAAAGCCGGTATTGTTGACATAAGACTTTAACAACGGTTAAAGCAACTCCTAGGCCTGTAAAGGACGTCAGCTAGGGGAATCAAGTGCGTGACGATCTGTGGGGGATCTAGAGACGTATGGAGTGCGACAGTAGCCAATTCGCTTGGAGGGGTGGAGTTGGTCTCTGCTACATCCCAGACCGAAGTCTTATAGTAGGCTAGTGTTTGTACACAATTAGTACTGTGTGGTGTTCAATATGGACGAGGTCCCGAGGTTTTTCTACAAGTATTAGTTTCCTCATTAAAAAATCTCTGGTGTCTTGTGTGCTTTACTTTCCGCATTATATTCTCTGATTATATAATTAAAGAAAGCCGTCGAGTTGGTCCATAATCAATGCAGGGGATTTACCAAGACTTGTCTTGAGTTGGACTGATCACTTGTGATCCTACTCCAGTTATCAGATTTGGATATTGATTTTTGAGATCGTCCATATCTTACCATAAGACTCACGAGCCCAAACGAAAAGTTGGTAGTTTTTCGGTACCCCTGTTTTTTCAAGGAGGAGTGAACCAACTCAAAGCCATATTAGTTGTGATCTCAGAGAATTTCAGGGATGCAGCCACCATCTGTTCTGTCGACTTGGGAGATGTCGATTCAATGGAGCACGAACTACAGGTGAAGGGACTTCCAGTTGACCTGAAGGAAAGAGGAGAAGAGAACCAGTTGATGATCAAGGAAATAATAGGGGATCTCCAGAAGCTGGCCGAGGAGTTCCGAGATTTCTTTTTCCTTATTCTTCTACTAATGCTGGAAATGTGGATATAGCTTCTGGTTCTGAGGCAAGAGCAACACGCAGTGCTGCAAGAATGGCTCTTATTGAAGATGAATTTGATGCTAGTGTTGTTGCAGTTGTATAAGGAACTCATAATAGATTTGTTCTTAGGCTTCATCGTATTGATGAGATTTTAAAGTAGTAGGAAGGAGTAGTATTGAGTCTTTGATATGATGTACCCTTTGCTTTTAATGAACAACGTACTAAGAAGAAAGATGGTTTGTAGTAGTCTTTAATCATGAATATGTAGATTTCCAAAACAAAACTAAACTCCAGATCTAGTAAATGAAAACAAAAAAAACCCGAAAGAGAACCCAATCGAGAAGAGAGCAAAAGTAATCCAAATAACAGAGAAGTAATCAGAAGAAGGAAGAGGTGAATCAGGGAAATAAAACAAGAGAATCAGGAGAAAATCAAAGGACCGAGTCGCAGAGCATGAATCAGAAGAGAGAGAGCATGAATTGTAAGTGTAAGTTTGGGTGGGTTTACATCGTCAGTTTATGTGGCTGACAATACGCAGCAACATGGGTGTAAAGGACAAGGCGTACAGGAGCAGCTAGGGAATCAAAAACAAGGTGTACATCAAAAGGTTAATGACAGTACTCTAAGGGCACATGCGGGTTCAGCAAAGATTTTAAATGTTGTTGTAGCTGCGGGTATAAGTCAAAGCTCACCTAGTCCGACAGTTAATAATCCAATTCAAGGAGTTAGTGCCCAGCAAGCACTGCCTACTAAAGTTTTTCAACCAAGACGAGTGCTATCTGGTTCTGCGGCTTTAAATTCAGACGTGGCTTTATTAAAAAAAAACGAAAAAGTAGGGAGATAGAGCTCAGAAAGAGCAAGATAAATTGGACACAGAAAGTCAGACCAAAAAAAAAAAAAAAATCCAGGCGCATATCAATGGGGAAAAGGCTGATGAGAGAATTCTGAATGAAGACGGCTCTTTAGAACAAGTTGTGGAAGAATCACATATCCTAGGTGAGGTAGAGAGATCCAAACTTGGGGAGATGGTCAGTAAGGGATTTTCTCCTAGGCCTAAAATGGTGGTCACTGCATCTAAATCCTCAGAGGTTCAGGCGACGAATAATAAATATGAGGTTTTATTAACTAAAGAATAATTAATGGAGGTGGGAAAGATAGAAAATGCGGTTGTTCAGGATAAATTCATCAATGATCCTAATTATAGGAAGGAGTGGTTTAAGGAGAAAAATAAAATTCCACCTGTGAATTTTAAAGCTATGTTTTGTTATGCCTGGAATTTCTGCTCCAAGTGAATATGAAAACATTTGGACGGAAGAGTATGAGGAGGATGTGGAAGAGTTTGAGGATTATAAGGATATGTATGCAGATACTATGACAAGAATTTTCAATCACCCTTCCTGCAGGGTGGGTCGATCAAGGGGAAGGTTAAGAGGTGTTGGTATTAGGCGGCGATAATTTTTGTCGCTTTATCTATGTTAAATTCATTATGTTATTTTTTCGGATCTTTTGATTCCATGTAATTTTTTCATGATATTTAATACAATTTGGACTTAACTAAAAAAAAAAAAAAAAAAAAAAAAAAAAAAATAAAAAATTAAGATGGTATTGCGTAAAACCCATAATAAAATATTTTAGTAGTAAATGGTAAGTTTTTCGTTGATTTTGTATTATAGGTCATTTTTCATGACTAAAATACCCTTTAATTCTCTTATTAACAGAATAATTCAAAACATCTTTTCTAATATAATGGTCATATTAGTTGTATCTTGATTTTAGTTAACCAAAATACATTTTCTACCTTGTTTTAATTAGAAATTTATGTGATAACTTTCTCTTTTTTATTAAGTTCTCTAATTAGGGCGACATTTTCCCTTTCGGATAATTTTGGATTTCACCAACTGCAACTTTAAATATTGTTGATGAAAATTGCAGTTATCATTCTTCGAACAACTTGATAATTTTGGATTTCACCACCTAACGTGGTTATTATTGGTGAAAACTGTAGTTTTCCTAAATATCCTATGGTGATATCCTATGTCGATGATGACATGGTCTTTTGCAATGCCGACAAGAATGAATGCACAAATCTTTTGCCCATCTTCGAGAAGTTCAGCTCTGCTTCTGGGCAGATGATAAATCTAAGCAAATCTGGAATCTTTTTCAGTAGGAATACGTATGGGAAATTTGGTAATTACATCAGTGCTACTATGAGAGTTCGGAAAATAGCTCTAGATGATAAATATTTGGGTTTCCCCCTCTTCACCAACAAAATCAAGATAAAATCCTTCAGACCATGTGTGGACAAGCTCAAAATTGTGTTAGCTGGATGGAAGAACAAAACCCTAAAACCGGCAGGGAGGGTCACTCTTATCAGCAGTGTTACTTCTACTTTAACCATTTATCAGATGAACTGTTTTAAAATGCCAAAGAAAATTTGCAAGGAGGTGAACAACTTTCAAAGGGACTTTTTTTGGTGAAAAGATATTAAAAATCCTACAGGTCTTATACTCATGGCTATGTGCAAGCCAAAAGATTATGGTGGTTTGGGGTTCGTGAATATGAGTACTTTCAACAATGAAATGCTCACCAAGATTGGATGAAGATTAATTCAAAACAACAATCCCCTCCAGTCCACTCTAATGGCTGCTAAATACATTAAAGACAAGAAAATCCTCACTAGAGTACTAAAAAAGATAGTGATTAATGAATCTAAAAAGGAAGTTGGGGAGGCATTGCTAATATGCAAGAGCATTGCAAATGGAAAATTGGTAATGTGTCAGATGTTAGAATCTGGAATGGTAAATGGTTAAAAAATCAACACACTCTAACAAAACAAAAAATTACCCTGAATCCCATCAGTCTAGTCAAGCTTACAACCTACTTTAATCAACATGAAGCCTCTTCTATAAGAGAAACATAAATAAACTTCAATGAAGAAGGCAAAATCGGTTGGAGTCTGAGTGATTAAATGAAACTTTGCTTTCAAATCTCTCTACAAGCACAAGATGGACACCAAATACAAAGATGCTACCAACACATTTGATTGGTAAAAGAATCTGGAAAATTGAAACTTCACCAGCTATCAGACTTTTTTTTTCGGAATGAAAAGGTTATATTAATTAAAAGAAAAAAAACCAAGAACATATACAAAAGCTAGAGAGGAATTACATATTCAGGGTTTCCTCCCAGAAGTGCAGCACCTGTGATGCTCCAATGTATTTGAAAGTGTCCTTATTACTACACCATAAGACTATAGTTTGCTTAACTAGGTATATAAGTCCATCAGCAGACTTCGGTGTTGAACCAAAAGCCATATTGTTCCTCTCCCTCCAGACGTTCCATATCAATGCATAATGCATGATTTCTGCCACATCTTTACGCCTTACTCTTAGGATGCTACTACAGTCCCATTCCTCAAAGAAGCTTTGAATTATAGATCGAAGAACCCAATCAATTCTTAGAGCTTTGATAAAAACATCCACACTTCACGTGTATAGGTACAATGCAATAACAGGTGGTCTTCAGATTCTTCATGAGAGTTGCAGAGTACGCATACATCCATCTGCAGGTTGATCCCTCTATGACGAAGCATGGTTATCGTTGGAAGAGATCTGTAAAAGAGAACCCATGCAGGTTAGAAAACTTACTTTGGGTGGTATATCCTTCTTCCACATGTGTTTAACGAAATTGCATTCTTCAAAAGTTCCTGCCAGCAACTCATAACAGCGTTTAGTAGTGAAATTGTCCATTATCACAGCTTATCATCTCCTTCTCGCAAAACTGGAACTGGAACATCTCTCCGTAGAAGATCCTATTCCATTTGCTCGTTCGCGTTCGGTCTTATCTTGAGCGTGCACTTCCAACTCCAATTGTGCAGCATATCAACCACATCAATATTCTTTTGCTTACAAGCCTTATAAGCGATATGGAATAACTCCTTTAGTGGCATGTTTAAAACCCATTTATCGTACCAAAAGTTCACAGCCTTGCCATTTTTTTTATCTCAAACTGTGTATGTTTTTGTAACTGTGGTATAACTCGCAATACGTTCTTCCATAAGCTCTTACACTGAGCGCTACCATCATCAGTAGAAATGTGCTCATGGAATCCTGCCAAAAATGACAACGTTTCAAAAATCCTCAATATATTGATCCCATGCAAATCCCGCAACAGTGGGTGTGAACTATAATTCATATTTTCATGGATTGTCCTAAAGCACAAGCATGTATCCAATCTTTTCATGATGAAGTTGGTGCCCATTTAGCTGTTGGTCCAAATGTATGGATCATTATGAAATCCCATGGTCAATGAGACCATTTTCAATAATGAAGTCTTTGAAGTGTTAAGCTCGAGAAAAGTTCACAAAGTTTTTTTTTTCTCGGTTTAATATATGACTTCATTAAAATTACCCATGAGTACCCATGACACCACGGTATGTGGAATATTATTTTTAACTTGTTGCTACAATTCCCTTTTAGCTAACCTACCTAGAGGGCCATAATCCCCATAGAAAGTCATGGTTGTTATGGTGGTGAAGGAATAGTGTATACATGATAAAACTTGACTTTCAACCAATATTTGACATCTAAGTGGTAGGTCCACATCGTGGTATAGGGTATTTGGGTACCAGAAGCAAAATGGTTTTGCTTCACAACTTTAACTTTTGTGCTTCTAGAAGTCATTCTGAAATTGCATTGTCAAACTAAATTCTGACTTTTTTGCTTCTAAAAGTTAAAAATCAACTTCTGAAGGTGTACTCAAACTCCCTATTAAACTTATTATGAAAACTAATAAAGATCAAAGACATATACTAATAATAAATAAAGTTTCAAATAAATATAACAATGAAGGATGGAATGTTTGCATGTAATCATGTACTTTTAAACTGTCAAGGTCTGATGAGTTCGATGACAATCCCAAGTTATTGTTGCGAAGGTTGGTTTTGGCAAACTCCTCGCAATTTATATTGTGATGTCTCGGTTGCGGTCTTTGCTTCATGTGTTTGTCGCCAAACAGGTTGGTTTTAGTGGATTTATTTTGTTGTTGATGATGCGGTTGTTGTTGTTGATGATGCTATGGTGTGGACGAAGGCCCTTCATTTGGGCTTTTGAGTACTTGTATTTTGTATTTGGAACTTTAAAGTTAAATTCTAAACAATTGCTTGTTGTTTCTACTAGATGTTGGTTGAAGGGTGGGTAAGGAAATAAACTTTTTGGTATTCGGTGGAGGTGGTGGAGTTGCAAAGTCCAAGATGGATGGGATGCTGAAGTGTTTTGGTATTGAGTGGTGTGGACGATAACATCCTCTTTTGTAATTTTCAGCAGTTGGATTATTTTTGGTTCTCGTTCAGCTAAGCTAAGTGATTTTTATGCCTTGAAAGACTTATTTTTACGCTTGTAAGACAGTGGCTATAAGTTGGCTATACTAGATATTATACTAATACTGGAATCAAAGAAGTTCACGAGCAGGGCTGTTTGTGCCTTTGTGGGTGACTTATGTTGTGGCAAAAACCACCACCAATCTAATGCCAGCTGCATTTTTCTTCCTGCTGATCTAGCATTGGTTGATTATTATACGTAGATGGATCAAGAGTAGATTTTGTCATATTTTACGTCGCCACTTCGATGTATTTTACTTCAATTTGCGTTTGCAGTTTAATTTTGTACTCGGTTCTGATTCACCATTGTGGAATGCAAATCACATATACTAGATAACTGGTGCGCAGTGGGGGGCGAAGAAAAACCCAAGCTAGACCATTTCCTTATACACTTTTTTTTTTGAAAGCCAGGTATTAGGAGAGGTACAGATAAAATATTACAAATTCAGACCATGTCCACAGACTAAGACACTGGACCTCAACAAACCTAGTAGACCTCTTATAGTTCAGACAGAGTAAAGGTAAAATTACAAGCAAGGAAACAAGATAGTAAGTGCAGCTAAGAAACGAGAGAACCAACCACCCGAGAACTGCTTCAAGGAAGAGAAAAGACCAAGACGAATAGTAACTGCCATTGCACCACGAGTTCATGTGGTGTGAAGACCAAGAGATCCTCAAGGTGGACAACCTAGCTGAGATGCCCAGTAGTTTGAAGGTAACCAACAACGAGACCAAAACAATCCAACATTGACGAACAAAGCAAATCCAGAAGGTAAGGCCATCCCAAGTGAAAACAACTGCACTCCAACCTGATATGAAGGACATAGTAGCGTAAGCCTTTGGGTGGCGAACTATCATATGAAGAGCGAGGATCTGATAGTTCCAATCCAAATTCTTCTTCAAACAAGCACCTGTAAACAAAAAGAAAAGGTTAAACACCCATTTTGTGCTCCTCTTGGGGATGATCTTTAACCAGTTATCATGTGTTTCCACCAATAGCTCCCAAATGTTTCCATACAAGGTCGGACAGGGTTGGTCCCATTCTTGAGAATTGAATACTTGAATTACATAAAAAAAACTCCATATTTCCTAGGCTCATATAGTCTTCACGTTCTATATGTGATGGAGGAAGGTCAAGTACTTGTGTTACTGTTTCCCTCCATAAGTGACTTGTCCATAGATGCATGCACTTGTACTTTTTATCGCACTTGTTGGGCTTGCAATTTTTTCCAGGGTCCCACTTCTTATCCAACTCGGTACCCGAAAAATGCTTGGCAGAAGCAATTTGTTCCGTATACTTCACAATTCGTCCACGTGCGTGTCCCAAAATAAACCTTATCCCCATTACAACACGTGGCCTATGCCTCATCAATCCTGTTATAGACTTCTGAACCGGTCTCTGGTGTAGCCGAGTCCCTTTGGTTTATCGGTTCTCCTGTATTCCCAGATTTGTCCATGATACCTAGTCATCAGTAAGGCCAATGTCTTCTTCATCTGCATCATCAAGATTTTTCCATGCTACCAATCCAACCAGAGAGAGAAAACTTTAGGGCTAATTGGGATGATTAGAGCTGAGATTAAGGCTGATTCAGAAGCATCCAACCAAGATTACCCAAAAAGCAAAAACGAGACTCAACCTAACTGTAAGAACCTAACAGGAAGTAAAGGTCTTAACTTGACAAACTAAACAAGATAGAAATAATCTTAGAGACAAACTAAACAGCAGAAGCTAGAGAGAGAATTAGATTCGAAAAAACAGGGGTCTAGAACATATGGAAGATGCGAGGAAACGCTAGGAACCCACCAAAGAGACTCACCTGTGACCCTCAGTTAGAAATAATCTTCTGCCATGGCTGTTGTAGTTGCATAGGTAGCATGCAGATCGAATAAGGTTGAAGAATAACTGTATTTTGAATCGATTTAGATTTTCGATTCAGTTTCTCTCTCCTCTCTCTCTTCTATGATCGGATTGACTGAATAGATTCCTTATACACTTACCGAGCCACAACTCCAACAAAATTCTTTTTTTGTATTACTAACACAGAAAATTTTCTATCAAAACAATAATTAAAATAAAACACACAAATAAACCACATGAGCCACTTTTAATGGGCACCTTCCAATATGAGACGACACGTTAGCTTAATTTTAAACATGCTTATCAACTAGCCTACATGTGTACAATGGTGTTTTGGGTAATTCGCTGAAAATATATACCTTAACCTAGCGTTACCCTCAATGATTTAGGATGTTTTGTTTCTCTGTTGCTTTTGCTATCTTTTGACTTTCTTCCACAGTTCAAGGTCATACGTGTTCTATCTTTCTTACATTAAGAAAATGGGGTTTGTTTTAAGTTGCTTGATGGCAAGGGGAAGCTAGAGAATTTGTTGGGTATTAATGCTCAAGTGAAGACCGGTATTAATCAGTTCTTTCTTTTGGGTTATGGAATGGAAGATTAAGACAACAACGACGTGGAATTTCGAACTGTTTTGCTCGTGAGAACTCTGCAACCAGGCGATAAATCGGAGTCAAATTGGTCTCCCTGATCTATCTTCTATGATCTAATCCTCCTTTCTTCTACATCAAATCTTATTATGATTATCAAATCTAAGCTTTGATTTTCCTTTTCAGCCAATTTTCTTGTTTGAATCCTTTCTTTCTCTTTCTGAATCTTTAAATTTTCTTCCTATAGGTTTTCAGTTTTTCCCTTTCAATTATGATCTAATTCTCCCTCTATTGCATCTATTCTTATTATGATTATCAAATCTAAGCTTTGAGTTACATTTTCAGCCAATTTTATTGCTTGAATCCTTTCTGTCTCTATATAAATCTTTAAATTTCCTTCTTCTAGGTTTTCGGTTTTTCCCTTTCGATTATGAATAACGAATTTTACTACCTAATGGTTATGTTTTATGTTCTTTCCTTTGTGTTTCAGGGAAGGATGCTTGGAGCTGAAGCTCATTGAGGCCAATACAGGTCGAATTTATCAACAAAAACCGGAATCTATTCAGATCTTCATGGTTCAATGTTTGGCTTCCCAGGTATGCTTCTTGGTACATACTTTGTCAACTCTATCGAGTCATGAACAGTGTTTGCACTAGTACAAATCTGGTCTGATGCCACACCAGATTGGCGTGGCCGTAAGGTTTAGGTCACGCCAAACACAAATGCTCGTCGTGTGACAAGAAATCGCGTGTTTTTTGACTACCTTTTCCGCAACGCGAAATTTCGTGTGGCCTTCGGTTATAATTCACGTGACAAAGCCACCATGGTGCCGAAGCTTTTTCCAAGTGTTGTTCGAAGTCATGTTGATGTTGCTACCCTTTAGACTCGTGAACTTGCTTCTCTTGTGGCTGTTGCTACCCTTTAGACTCGTGAACTTGCTTCTCATGTGGTTGTTGCTTCCCTTTAGCCTCGTGAAATTGCTTCTCATGTGGCCTATTATTGCACTTAAGACACGCAAAGTGTTTATTTATCCACGCGAACGAGTGCAATCTCTGGTGCATCTCTCACCCTTCATATTTGATCTATCACCATCCACGTGTAACCAGGGATACCGTTAATATTTGATCTAACACCATCCACGTGTAGTCATGGATACCGTTAATATTTGATCTACCACCATCCACGTGTAACTGTGGGTACCGTTCATCTCGTTCGAATTTTGAGGATAAATGATGGATTCTCAGCCGTCAAACATGAGGTGTTCCCAGCCGTCCACGTGTTCTACTAGGAACCGTTCAATTATTACCATTTTTATTTTATTCGATGGATTTTTGACCGTCAATTTAGATGGATTTTCGACCGTCAATTTAGATGCATTTAAGGCCGTTCAATTTGATGAATTTATGGCCGTTAAGATGCATCTAATGGTCGTTCATTTATATACCCATTTTTCCGAGTGCCGGCTTGGGTAGGAGACTTGATCTCATTACCCGAACCCGAACGGACCCGTACGGGTCATTTACACAAATGTAAATTAGAACACAATCATGTTTTGTTATGAAAATATGCAAAAAGAAAATGTCTTAACTATGTTCTAATAAAAGCTTGCAAGATAAAATGTTTGGACTTTGCTATCAAAGTTTGCTCCAGAAACATGGCAGACCATCTATCTAAAACATTATTGCGTTTCTCGCATTTTCTTCTGTTTTTTAGATGCTCGGTTCTCCACATCCAGTTGACTTAAATTTTGTGGATGCCTCTTGCTTTGGTTCCTGGTACACCTCTGGCTACCATCTGGAATCTGATATCCCTTGTTGGTGCTATTTGGGATTTTTTCCTTTGCAGTCACAGTATGTACTTGTGTTTCTCGTCGACTCTCGACATGCTGTTTGTCTGCTGATTGTTGTATCTCATGGTCTTTTGGTAGATCCACTTTTCTTTGGTCATCTTCTTTTAGCTCCGCAGAAATAAGCTTGTCAGTATGTTTAACAGGTACTCCGTGCTCTTTTGTATTTTTTTGGAGAAGACTCTGAAGTTTCCTGCAGCAAGAGAGTAATATTCAGGATTCATGCATATCCAACGTGAATTCGTTGGTCATGCGAAGACGAGGATAAAATTATTTTCCAACAATGTAATTGTACCAAATTATAATGAAGGCTGCACACAGATTAACTGAGTCATAATCAATTAGGTAACCTCATATCTTGAATTATTAAGTTCTGTAATTTTCAAATCATTCTTGGTTCATCTTTATTTTTGTGCATAAGGCCCTCATATCCTTATCAGCATGAACCTAGATAGACTAACTATTAAAGAAATGTTTTCAAGAGTAAAGCAAACAAGCTAAGCAACCAACCTTTGAATTAACACCAAAAGTCATAGACTTAGGCCAAGGAATGACTGAGCCCTCAGCACCTTTTAATTTCACAAAATTATCATCGTGTACAGGTAAACTGTAGTTTCCATCGAATACTTCTTCGATCTCGACCGCAAAGCAGTCATTCTCTGCACCCGTTTCAATTAAATGATGTTTTACTGGTGATTTAAAGGCTCTACCTCTAGCAACGGGTTTCTCATTAGAAACTCCATAAATTCTGCACTCTTTACCCTGCAGAAATATATGGCATATGAACATTATAATAAAAAAAATATGTATATATTTAATCAATGCCTGTAAAATAACAAATACCAATTTCTGTTGAGTTGGCGAAATCTCAGAAACCCTTGGTACTCCAACTACTTTGACTGCCTGCTTTGGTTGCCCAGATTGAGATATTGTACCCCGAGAACCGGTTCCAGCTAGTCGATCTCCTGCTTCCTAGCTATCTTTTTGCAGCACACCAGTTTTTGTAACCTGCAGCAAGAGGGTAATTCTTAGGATCAATGTAGCATCTATTCGAACCCGACGTGGACTCATTGGTCATGAGAAGAAGCAGGAAAAGTAATTCTTCAACAATGTAACAGTAAGTTAGAATGAATTGTGTACCTTTTTCTTAGTCTTCTCTGGTGACCCAGATTGGGATTTTGTACTATGAGAACCATTCTCAAGTTGATCAGCTTTTTGACTCTCTTTCTGCAGCACATCATTTCGTTTAGGTACCTGTTGCATTTTTTTTAGGTTATGGTTAGGATTCTTGTAATATGTATTCCCAAATCCAATGCGGATTGGCTGGCCATCTGAATAAACAGGAACAATGATTGTACAACTATATCAAACAGGTTCCACATATCTCTTCTTATTAGGTACTCTAATTCACACTAGCATCTGTGTCTCTGATTCATGTAAATAAATATTCAGCGAACAAAGAAAACATAACGCATTACAACTAACCTCAGGAGATAAAAGTTGGGTGTAGGCTTGGGGCCAAGGAATATACTTTCCGCGAGCATTATCTAGAGTCTTAATATTCTTGTATGGAATGGCTAATCAGTGTTTTCCATTTATTATTTCTGACACAAAGATCTTGTAGCATCGAACCGATGACTGTGATCCATTCAGTTTCCATTTCCCCTCAATCCCGTAAGCTTTTCCTCTGGCGAGAACGTCTTCCCTAGTGTCTAAGAAAATGTTGCATTTTACACCCTGTACATTTTGAGATTCCATTCGAGTAGCTGAATCTACTTCTTTAGAATTTTCAATATGTTGCAGAAAATTTGGTTAACGCAATTTTTGTAGAGTCGCCTGATCAGTAATATCTAGGATTCACTTACACTGGTCCTACGAGGACACAACTAAAATCATTTGTAAGCGTTCGTGATTTATAGGGTTAGCAGCATATATTAGTTACCTAAGCTATTGTGGGTTTGATTCAACATATCTATGTCTAATATACTTCTGAGTACAAGCTGGATGAGGCAGATTGATGTAGAAAATTATTCGATGGAACAAAGAAGCCAAGTAAAGCAACTAACCTGAGGTTCCTGAAGAAATGCGGTTTCAGCTTTGGGCCAAGGGAGGAAACTACCCTTAGCCTGACCTAACGTTTTGATCTCTGAGCCGGGTATCAGTACTGGGAGATTTTCATTCAGTACTTCAGTAACCTGGACTCTGAAGCAAGCGATCTTCACATCTACTCCATGCACTGTCACATTTTTGTCATCAGACAGAAAAGCTGTACCTCTAGCAACGATGTTTGCCCTATAGCCAGACCAAAGTTCACATTGTATGCCCTGCATAAATACATGGCATACGAACATCATAAAGAGAACACACAAAACAAAATATAAATTTAAATGCCTGGAATAAGATAATGTATATTACTTTTCCTAATCCTATCTCGCCTTGTCTAGTTGACTAGGAGGGTCTTTCTTAGTTGGAGCAGAACGTTTCGTAGTTGAAGGGCCTTTCTCAGTTGTAGCAGACCGTTTATTATTTGAAGAAGCCTTCAGTTGTTCAGATTCAAGTTGCTTTCTTGAGAATTTTTCAGTTGAATGCATCACATCCTCAGATAGATGGATGTGTTTGCTAAGTCCATCACCTCCTGGTGAAGACAACGGGAGACTTGTCGAACTTTACTGAAGCGTGAAGTTGAACGATGTGATGAAATTTTAGATAATACGTGCCAAATCGTTGACAAAGTAAATATAATCTCATTCGCATACCATATAATGGATCAGTTAACTTACTTTTGGTCCATGATTTCTGATCAATTCGGAAGCAATGGGTGGTACTGGTATTCATTGAGCAGCGAGGGTTGATGCTAACGACTTCAGTGACATTACCAACTCGGTTATTAGTGCATCCTTAGATTCCACCTGTTTCCTCAGTTGATCGGCGGTAGATTTCACGGGTTGCCTTTTCAGCTTGTCAGCATTCCAGAAGATGCTCAGGCACACTCCAAAGCCGGCCCCTTTGACACGCCCGCCTTTATCCACTCCGATCGCAAGTGTCACAACATCCTGATGCGGAGGAACCTGTATAGTTCCCTGTTTAATCTGATTTCGTATGTGCTCATGTGCCCAATGTAGTGTTGAAAAATTTAGCTTAAATTTTGGTTTGAACATTGCCCATTTACTTCGAAGAAAAAAACATTATCAATTGGGAAGTGGGGTATTCTTACAAGTCGCTCTACCACAACTTTAGTTTCAGTATGTTTGATTTCAGCCGTGCCCCTAAATCGGCGTCCCATCTCCCACATCAAAGACCGGTCGGAAAGTTGGTCAGCGGTAACTATGCCATCTTTTAGTTGTAGTTATGACATCAAATGTTAAACAACAGGTCAATTCAAAAGCATGTAATACAGCAACAATGCAGCAAAGTGTATAATACGACAGTTTCGTAGAGGGTCGAGTCCCTCTACCATTACGAGTTGCTGCATATGTGAGACACAAACAACAAAAAATGAAACATAGATTAATTGAACACAAATATTGCCACGTTTTAACTTTAAAAGTGTGAAGTATGATTACCAATTTCTTTGCCAAGCCCTGTATCCTCCTCGTCCAAGCTTATGTGGGTATTTGGAATGAGATATTGACTTTTTTGCTTTTTGGGATTTTTCCTTGCAGCACAGACAAACGAATCTTTGTCAATATGTTGGACTAGGAAATAATAAACATAAAAACGATGAAGAAACAAATATGAAAGTGCATTCTCTAACCTTGAAAGCATCCGAAAGTCTGTATGTCACAAACGCATCCCAGCATTTTTAGTTAATTATAAGCTTATACTGTTTGGGGACTTTACGTAGTTCTTCTGGGTCATCCTTAAATGGAAGTATATATTTGTCGGCTAATTTTCTTCTGAAGTCCCGAAGTTGCGCAGCGAGTTTAGACATAATCCGACGCTTCATCGATTCGTCGACTATGTAATAAAGCTACCATAACATTCAATGGAAAATTAATAACAGGTACACAGTATAAACGATGAATAAAGATACGATAACCTTGGATATGAATATAACTAGCTGCATACCTTTACTTTTTCCCACAAGTAATCTTTTTTCTCCTTTTTTACTTCACGCCAGCAAGTATATTTAAGACCACATCTTTTCCTGACCAAGTCGCCAAGAAAACTTCCAAATTCTGTACTATGATCACCGACTGGTCTACGAAGTTCATCGAAGTCCAATTCTCTTCTTTTCGCGTGACCTTCTTTAAAATCTTTGTGGAGTTTTTTAAGCCTTGTCCTTCCCCTGGCTTTTCTGCCCGGCTTAACATCCTGACTTTGCTCCGCTTGTATACTCTGAGTTTCAAATACTGCAGTTTCTACTTCTGGTTCATCTTGCATATCACTTGGTTTTAGTTCATCTAAGTCCTCATCAAACATAATCAATTCATCTTCTTGGATCACGGTATCTGTAAATATATAGCAGAAACAAATTATGAAACATGATTTATGGACAATTAAAAATAAACCAGGACAATATTACAAGCATTACCGTTCATATCATCATAGAATTCATATTCCTCAAAGGGTTCATCCCATCGTGCATCTTTGTGTGGAGTAGCATCTAAATTCATTTCTTCTGCTTCTTCTTCTTCAGAATCTTCTTTTTTTTCTTCTTCTTTTTCTTCTTCAGAATCTTCTTTTTTTTTTTCTTCTTCAGAATCTTCTTCAGAATCTTCTTTTTCTTTTTCTTCTTCTTCTTCAGAATCGCAATTATTCCCATTGTACTTGTCATTTTCACTTCCAAATCCAAATTCATGATCTGAGTTTTCTTCAACATCCGCCATGACCGTGTATCTGAAAGTACAACATATGTAGGAATATGAGCTTGCGTTGGTAAAAACATTGGCTAAATCCAGCAGCAACATGTTTTATAATTATAAGCCCTGATTTTCCATTCAAGGAAGCCCTTGTAAAGAACACAAATACGTAGTACATACTCGTTGAAAGTGAAAAAGAAGGGGTACCGAAATACTACCAACTTTTCATTTTGGCTCGTGAGTCTTATGGTAAAGAGTTTGGACGATCTCAAAAATCAATATCCAAACCTCTAACCGGAGTAATCTCAACGGTTAGGTAATAACGTACTACTTGGTGCTTTAATTATAAATCAGAGTTATAATGCGGAAAGGGAAAAGCACACAAGACACCAAACGTTTTTTAACGAGGAAACTGCCTTGCAGAAAAACCTCGGGACCTCGTCCAGTTTTGAACACCGCCCAGTACAAACTGACTACAAACTCTAGCCTACTATAAGACTTCGGTCTGGGATGTAGCAGAGA
>JAJJMA010059450.1:0-13428 GCA_023529015.1 Papaver nudicaule
CTTCTACTTCTGTAGAAGAAGAAGGAGAAGGCAAAAAAGAAAGAGTGTGAGGCACACATGTTCCTGCGGACGATAAGTTCCTTGTTCAAGATGACGAACCCGACATCGGTCTTCCTCGAGATGGAGGACAAGTGCTCATTGGCTACCAGCAGTCTTGGGCGTCAGTCATCTACCGCATGAAGGTATTTGCCTAAACCTTGGTTGTTGTTTTTATTATGTCTTCTTCGCGATAACTAAGTCATTTTGGATTACTTGTAAAACGATAATTTTTGTAGGATCACAAAGATGCAGTCCGGCTTTTGAGAAATCAAAGCGCGGCTGTTTGGGACATCAATGATGAATTACAACCCATCCAAGATTTGGTTAGACAATCAGGACTATACCCAGCGGTCATCAATAGACAGAGCGAGTATGACATGGTGACATGCTCCGCTATGGTGGAAAGGTTTCATCCAGAGGTGCTTACCTTTCAGTTTCCGAAATATGAGGTGGGATTCAGTTTAGATGATCCTAAGAAGATTCTTGGTCTTGCGGTCGATGGGGTGAACCCGTGTGCCGAGTATGCGTCGAAGAATTGGGACCAACTAAAAGTTTTGGCCAATGAGGTTCTTGGTTGGGATTCATCGAAGACCACTTTCGAGTGCGAAGCGTCCGTGGCCGAGAATCAAGATCGTATGAAAGTTAAGAAGGGTTCCAAGATCAAGTTGGCTCATTTGAAGACCGAGTTCGGGGGAACCAAGGCAAGAGAAATAAAAAGACAAGAAGAAATAAGCAAAGGAGTAGAGAATCCCGTGCCCCCCGTGAACCCTAACCACTATAAATACTATGCAGGTGCGTATTTGTTGTACACTCTTGGAGCTGTTTTATTTCTTGACAACACGGGAAACAAGGTGAGCGCGCATTTTCTCCAATGGTTGAGTCCGTTGGAGGATACAAGGAAGTACGCTTGGGGTACGGCTACTCTTGCTTACCTTCTTGATGGCCTCTCCGTTGCCTCTAGGCGCAATCCGGTTAATTTAAGGGGGAATTTCAGCTTGCTACAAGTAATCGTCGGCAAACATTACCCCTTGAATTTAATTTCATGCATACACAGGGGCATTTTCGGCTTAGGATTCCCCTTACACTTATGAGCCGACATAGTTTCGGCTTAAATTATTCTGCAACTCTAAGGGCTGACACTGTTTCGGCTCTGAGTGTTGTATATTTTGCTGGGCCGACACTGTTTCGGCTCTGAGTGTTGTATATTTTTATGGGCCGAAAACATTTCGGCTGTGAGTTTTGTATATTTTCTGGGCCGAAATTGTCACTGTTACTACCGTGTTGGCATAAACCCTAACATTTTGAGGTTTAATTTTATCGTGTTTTGTGTCTAGGCTTTTACATATGATCATTTTAAAAGCTTGGTTCCAAAGTCGGATGACCCTACGCAGATGCCAATAGATCCCGAATGGGCGGAAGGTATGCCTACCGGAGGAAAGTGGGTTTTCAAGAAACCAAGGGAACAGGGTAAGGTTGAGAAATTGATAGAAGTCAGGAAGAATATGGACAATTTCGACTTTGAAGATGTTGAATTCAACCCGTACAATATTGTCCAAGAGGAAGGAACGGAGCAAGTGCCATCAACCTCACTCGCAACCTACTACGGACCAATTTGGTACCCAGGAGGGAAACTTATATACGACCCAAGACGGATTCTTCGACAAATGGGAATTATACAAAATGTTCCGAGAGATATCGATAATAAGTATAAGTTGGCGCCTCTAGGTCGTTCGAATGCAACACAAAGCACTCTCGGAAACTGGATCCCCACATATCACCCGTCACCGGACTATAAAACGTGGACAAATCGTTATGACAACCTACTTCCTGCAACGGTTAACGCGTATGACCCCGCTCTTTTCGATGAGGGCAGTTACTTAATTGAAAATTTTAGGTAACGATGAGGAGCAAGCGGGGGGATATGCAGACTGGTATGCCCAACAATCTCATCCTTTAGTCATTAACCGGGCTCAACAAGACATTGCGGATGCCGAAGAAGCTGAGATGATTGCAGAAGAAGCTGAGAGGGAGGCTTAGAGGCAGGCTGCTCTAGGTAACATCAAGGTTCTCTCGACTGCGGGAGAATGGAAGAAGATGTGTATGACCATGGTAAGTGCTTTCAACTGATTTTGTAAGTGTTTTATCTTTTTTAATGTTAAGAAATATCTAACTAATATTGTTATTTGCATGGCAATAGGTCAAGCAAGGAAGCGCTCTTTTGAAAAAAGTGGGTGAAAAAATCAGGTGCAAAAAGGGAGGACTATCGGTGCAAGAGCAAGAAAAGTGCGTCGCGGATTTGACCAAAATCTTTGAAAAGGGTGAAGCTTCTCTTCGGGTGGAGGAGGCCCCAAAGAAGACCAAGAGGAGTCGGCAAGAAGACGAAGGTACGAGTGGAGGCAATGGACAAGATGGTCGTGGTCGAGGAAAAAACAAGAGAGGTCGTTAATTAGAATTTCAAAACAATGATGGCTTATGGTTTTATTTTTAAGTACATTTGAATCGTTTAGGTTTCACTCTTTAAGTACATTTGAATCAGTTATGTTAAGTAGAATGGCGTGTTTTAATATATATATGTCTCTGTATGGTGTGTTTTGCATATAAGCTCTCTTGCGTGTTCATCATTTGCCAATGACAGAGTCATTTTCGGCTCTGAAGGCATGTTAACACCCTGGGCCGAAAAGGTTTCGGCCCATGAACCTGTTTCCATACCTAAGCCGAAACTGTGTCGGCTTAATTTATTTCATGTCGGCTGAGCCGAAACTGATCCAAGGCTTATTATATTAGTAATTAAAATTATTTTTTCTACTTCTCTTCTACTTCTACTACTCCCTTACAACTAAAAAAGAACCTAAAGAAGAAACAAAACCCCCCCAAAAAAAATCATAAACCCTCAATCAAAAAATAACGACTAGTAACACTCACCAAATCAGAACATTGGCATGGAAAGTGTGATTAGCAAACCCCATTCCGAAGTTGAAAACCTTGGAGCTCAACTAGAAGAATCAATCCCCCCAAATGAAGATCAATCGGAGCAAGAACAACTCGGGATGCGTCAAGGAAGGTATTATACAGATACCCATCCACTTATTTGTGTGTTTGATTGATATACTAGTTTAAACACAAGATTTTTATGTGTTATTTACGTGCCCAGAAAAATTTTCGGCCCATAGATGTAATCAAAACACCCAGCCGACACTAAAGCACTTTATTGATAACTATATGGATTAAATTCGGCCCAAACATTCCAGGAAAGTCTGAGCCGAAATTTGTTCTTATTTCCGGCCCTTCCACGTGGATAATTCAATTTCGGCTCAAGTAGGTATTGATAAATGTAAGTCGAATTTGTCTGTCTTACTTGTATTGATATTTGCAACAGCGAGTCCCTTGCAATTGTTGTTTATCAACCTCCCCCACCACCAATTCGTGAGGATGATCCAAGCGTGATTGAAACACGACGTCAAAGGGATGAACACATTGATCCCCCTCTTCCACGACCACAGCATTTGCGTGGGGAATATGCTCCTGGCCTGCGTAGGGGTTATCGTGATTTTCTTCCTCAGCAAGTCGAAATATTTGTCGATCATGATGAATGGCAAGCAAATGTACCTCATAATCTTAAAAGAAAGAGGGTTGGTGAGGGTGTGGAAATTTTTCCTTGTGGTTGTACACTTTGCGTTGAAGTTGCACGTCTCCGTCCACTTGTTGAGGCCAATGGCGGACCGAGCTGGGAACTAATCCGCAGCCGAACACGGTTTGGAACTGTTTTCACTGGTTGAGTATTATTAAGTGTTTTGGTATTGTTTTTCTTTTATGTTATGGGCAGACTTAAACATCCTTTGATGGCGAGCCAATTGTATCGTTGAATTGTTATTTTGTTAGTTAAACTTTATTTCGTCTTGAATACTATCATTTGGATGTGTAATGTTTAGATGATGAACCTGTATTTCGGCTTACGTTATTTCATGTCATGAGTGCCGATACTGTTTCGGCTTACGTTTTTTCATGTCGGCTGAGCCGATTATATGTCGGCTTACGTGATTTCATGTTGTCTGAGCCGAAATTATGTCGGCTTGCCTTTCCCTTCCTTGGTATGAGCCGACACTTGTTCTGTAAAGTTCCAACGGTAGTATTTTCGAAAAAATAGTCGTTGGGGCTTGTTGTTTATATAATTCAAACCCATCCCAAACTCACTTGCAACCAAATTTCTATTCTAAATCTCTACTCCATAAAATGTCTCAACCTTCTTCATCCTCTTCTTCTCCTCCAAATAAAAGGAACATAACAAAGGAGATAATTGATAACTACTACTACAAAAAACCTTCATCTACATCTCCTCCTCTATTCACTCCACCTCCATTTAAGAGATGGTATCCATCTCCTCCTAGACATTATGGAAACCCAATTGTCAAGCAATGCAAAACTTCATCCGGTTCTTCTTCTTCCTCATCTAACATTCAAAAACAACACAATAATCCTCTAGACTCACTACCCGATGCGCCTAAACCCCGTCCTAAATTTACGTGCGGTGAAGATATTTGTCTTTGTGGCAATCTTATGTTGTTGTATCCAACTCCGAACGAAATCAAACGCCTTCGTTATGGAGTGAATTGGTCAAGTTTGTGGTTTTATGTCCAACGAAAAAACTCCCCGAAAAGTGGTGCGAGATGTGAATGCGTTGTCGGCGCGATGGAGCAAAATACACAAAAAGGTTCAACAATTCATGCACTTGGGGAGACTAGTCCGAGCTCAAATTCAAGATGAGAACGAGGAAGAAAATGTGGCTAGGACTTTGAAGGAATGGCACCAATGGAAAGGGAAACACTTCAAGTACGAACAACACTACCATCTCATCAAGGATTTTCTCGTATCAAGATATTTGAATTGAGTTAGTTACCTCTTAATTAATACGGTTCTATCATTATGCTTTGATTATGTAATATGGGGTTATCATTAATGTAATGCTTTTATTTTATGAATGATGAATTTGGTATTTTAGAAACCGGCATAATACTTAATATTTAAAACTAAAGAGTTCGTCTTACAACACATATAACAAAGCCAAGCCGAAACACAGAATCAATTTCGGCTTGTAACCACAAAACAACAAATCTGCCGAAACAGTTTCGGCTCCCCCGCAAAAAAAAAAGTCTGAGCCGAAACTATAATATGGTTTGCATGGCAGAAATATGTAGTTTCGGCTCAAACAGTATAACAGCATACTGAGCCAAAATTGTCACTGTCCATCTCGACAACACCATTGAGAGCCTACATCCATTTCTTCAAGTCCTACGTTCAAGTCCGGGATCCAATCTTTGTCTTCTTCAATTGCTACGTTCAAATCCGACACTTCTTCAATTATTTGAACCTCGTCATCCATTATTTGAAGGGCTTCTTGCATGTCTTGCATATCCTCAAAATCTTCATAGTCACACAAATTAATGCGGCCTTCACGTGCAACTTTAATGGTTTGCGCCTTCCACATCGCCATTTCCCCGGAGTAATCTTCACACCAATCACCCGAGTAGTTGGGGTCGTAGCCCGGCCAATATGCACTATACGACAATGGAGGTATTGGGCAACCCAACTTGAGCTTGAGACCGATGAAATGATTCTTTTCAACAAAGGCAATAAAAACCCTTCTACCCCTCAAAACTTCATCACAAGGAACTCCCGAAGGTGCATAAGTTTCACTAAACGCAACGAAGAAATTGTGGACGACGCAATAAAATGTCTGCGCGATGAGGAAACCACAAATGGGAAACTTCATCCAATAATCCCTTGTAAGCACATCACTACCTAGTAGACGCTTTCTCATATTCTCATACTCCTCCTGTACTCCTTCGTCGCCTTTATCCCCACCTCTCAACATTGTGTAGTAAAAAGAACGGTTGCGTTCCAAAGTTTCGCACATCTTCTCGCGAATATACATGCACACGTCCCCCTTGTGCCTATCCTCCAAATCAAAAGGTCCTAATTGCTTCGCCACAACGTGAAAACCACAATTTCCATCTTTTGGGACATCTTCTATTCTCTCAATATGGTTGTGGATGATAGGTGGAAGCCAATCCAAATAGTCGTCTTCCTTCTTGTTTTTCTTTTTAAAACAAGAAGGACTCCATCCCCATGTTTCTATTTTAGACTTCGGCAAAGACTCGTCTTCCTTGATGTCTATCTTCGCCAAAATGCCTTTCCCTTTCTTTGCTAAAGCACTTTGTTGTTGTGGAAGTGTTGAAGGGCCACTTAAGCGACTTTTCTTACTTGGATTACTACCACTTACCTTCATCCCCGCGGGCTTCGATAAAATGCCTTTCCCTTTCTTTGCTAAAGTACTTTGTTGTTGAGGAAGTGTTGAAGGACCACTCGATGAAGCTCCATCCCTAGTTGAACGACTTCTCTTGCTTGGATTACTATCACTTACCTTTATCCCCTCCTTCGCCAATGCTTTTCTTTCCTCATCATACTTTGCTTGGACGTGTTCAACTCCGGATAGATCTCTACCCGTTGAAGCTCCATCCCTAGTTGACAATAAAATGGAGTTGAGCTTCCGTTGCATCTTCAACGTAACCTTGGTACTTTGCCTACCCTTTTCGTTTCCTTCAATCGGTTCCAAAACATCGGCAATGGTAAATTGTTCCAAAAGTGGCTTCAAACCATCCATTATCCTTTGCTTTTCGATACCATTCATGTAATCAAACTTCTCCATTAGAATTCTTCCAAATGGTGTGGCCCCAAACCCTTCCGCTACGCGATCGGTAGGACGAGGATGGAAACTCAATTGCTTCCAATGAGGATCTATAGCATCCAAAGGTATCACTTTATCCTTATACCCGGCACACATATGTGGACATGGAAGTCCCATTGTTGTCTTTATCGGACAAGTACAATTTGCTCTTGGCCTATACTTATGCTTCACCGCCAATGCCACTTGCTTCATCACCAACTTAATACACAAATGGGAGACATTCAAACTTAAATGCCTTATCCATGTACAATCCTTCCCATCGAGAAGAGGTTCTTCGAACTTGCACACTTGGAGAAGGCTTTTTTCGAACTTCGTATGGATGTTTATAATATCACTTCTATTATACTCACGTATAGCATCAAACACGGTGACAAAGGTGTCACGACATCCAAAACGATTTACCTTCAACCGGTGGTGAGCCGACTCACACATACTTGTTGCTTGGTTGTCGAAGTGTTTAATCTTGTTCGTAAACATATGCACGAACTTTCCCGGTGCTTCAATACTTTATTTAAGTAGGGCATGATTTTCGGGTACTTGGTTTCTCCCCAATGATCAACCAAACGTTCATAATTCCGGTTGTAAATCGCCAAGGTTTCGGAAAAAACCAATGCTTCCCAATGTGTCGTGAATAATGCGTACTTCTTTTGCTTGTCGGCATAATCGACAAGGAACTCTTCTTTCTTGGCTTCTCGCACTTCCGCCGGTAACTTTGAAATCTTCTCTAGTTCACTTATCTTCGTGAAAGGTTGAATAATCGGATGACATTTCTTCTCCACATTCTTAGCTATGTGAAACGTACAAAGAAAGTTAACGGCGCCGGGAAATACCTTTGTTATAGCCCACATCAATGCACTCTCATTGTCGGTTACTATCACCCTTGGAAGCTCTTCCTCGTATAGAGATTTAACTCTCTCTAACGCCCATTTGTAACTTGTCTTCTTCTCGTTTCTCATGAAAACGAAAGCCACGGTGAAGGGTGACTTCGTCGAGGTATGGCCAACAACGTTCAACAATGGCATCTTGTACTTATTAGTCTTGTAAGTAGAGTCCATAATAAGAACTTGTGGAAAGCATAGAGCCAATTTGAGACAATCCGGATCGGCAATTAATAGGTGAGTGACTTGTCTAAACTCATCCAATTTAACATCCGTGGTGTAACCATTCGCCCTTGCCACTTGAAACAATTGTTGCATCACATTCCTTCCTTTTGTATCTCTAATTTTTATTTGCATCCTTGCGTTGTAGATGGTTTGCTGTGTTGACATGTTGCTTTGATCGTCCAACTTCAACTTGGTAAGAATGTGACGTACTCCAATTCTTGCTTTAGACAACCGTTCAACTTCCAACTTTTCATGGGGTTTAAGCCTTCCAATCGTGGGGTGTCCGTGAAAATCAAATGGCCGTGGATGGTTATGACGACAATCCATGGTAGCGTTCATCACCCAATGCTTTTCATGGCCCAAAAAGTTGAAAACTAGCTTGAAAGGACATTCTATCTTCCTTGTTTTACTCTTATAAGGGATCCGGGATGAGGTCTTCACATACACATAACCCTTCTTGGATTTATTTATATCTTTTCCGCTTCTCTCACAAACCATCACCAAACGGTTTTTACGAGTATCTCCACCGATTACAACTGCGCACATTAGTTCTCTTGCTTGTTTCTTAACCCAGGCTATGACTTCTTCCCTTGCTTCCCACGTCTACATTTGTAAGAAAATAAAGTATTAGTTAGATATTATTTTGTAGGAAATAGACTAAGAAAATAAAACTATTAGTTACCTACCAATCCAATTCCCTTCAAAAATTCCTCTCTAGTATCTTCGTGATGGTCCGAGAGAAGAGCTCTTGATTTACATGGTTTGCGAGTGCGACCTATAAAAAAAAAGCGAAAGTTAGAATCAATTTCGGCTCACACTATAAACTACTACTGTCAGCCGAAACTATTTCGGCTTTCATGCTGTTCACAAAACTTTCAGCCGAAATTGTCTCTGTGGTTTCCATATATTTTCAAAAAATTTACCTAGATTCGGCTCAGACATTGAAATTATTGTATGGGCCGAAAATACATATTTCTCAGAAATATACAGGTGGTTTCGGCGCTGTAAAGATCTGAAAAAGCTCAGCCGATACAATTTCGGCTTTCTCATTTTTCAATTTTTCCTAGCCGAAAATCTTTCTGGGCACGCAAAATACTCAAAAAATTCTCATCTTTTCATGGATTCGAGCTATAGAAATGAGTATAGACAAGATTTATAAGAATACCTGTGCATTAGAAGGATTGGGTTCATCATAAATCGGCTCATCATTCACATTTGGCTCATAAAATCCATCTTCATCTTCAAAAAGAGGTCCTCCAAGAGATGAAGAATCAACCATTAAACGATTGTTGTTGTTGTTGTTGCGAGGAAGTAATATGAAAGGATTATCCATCTCAGAATCACTTGATTCACCCATGTTGAACACAAAAATCACAAATCTCACCAAAAAAACCTAGGTTTTTTTTTTCCCCTCTTCTCCTCCCAAAACCCAACGTTTTTCTCTCCCAAAAATTAAAATCAGATTTTAGTTTTAAATTTAATTTAATTAAAATCATTAACACTAATCATTATCATTAACACTAATCATAAAAATTAGTGTTAATTAGTCCAAGGGCAGATTAGCCTTTTCGAAAAAAAATATGACCAAAATACCTCCGTTTTGTCGGCTAGTGGGCGGCCGAAAATTTTTTCGAGCGGCCGAAAAACACGGTTCATAGAAATAATTGATGTCTTCTGCTGATACGTGATTGGTAAATTTCTTGAAACCGCATAATATTCTGCCACCAAACTGCTCTTTTGGTAGCTAGTGCAACATAGCAACACCTGTCGACAAAGATATACACATTACCCAAAATATGCCTTAGCTTCTGTTTCTATTTTCTTTCTGATGGCATATACTAAGGTAAAACTAGTACTATATCACTGTTATTGTGCTGGTTATATATATAATAATAACAACATAACATGTATTGAAGGTTATTGGCCAGAATCATTGTTTATGTTTTTATGGCATCTCTTAGGTTGACTACTACACAACTCTGCCAGTATATTCGTCGCGACAAATTAAAAGCAAATGGATCCAAAATGAATACTCTATGAGAAAAAACTAATCTCAGATTAGGCCGGTTCCAATGGAACCTCTCAAAACTTACTCTTTGCAATCCAACGTGGCCTATCAAAGCTAAAATGGGGCAGTGGGTATCGATGGAAATTTCATCGACAGATGGAAAAAGCATCGTCGATGGAAATTCCATCGACGTCGATACTATTTCCATCGACCTCGATGGAATTTTCATCGTTGAAATTAGGGTCATCCAACGGCCTATATTTCACGCCCCATACAATTCCTTAAATGCCCTGGTGGGGGTCTAGGGGGCAACGCCCCCGAAGATTTTTTTTGAATTAGGTTTTTTATTTGACAGATGAAATCGAGAGAGAACTAGAGAAATATCGAACTAAGTTGTGAGTGAATGAAGTAAAGACCAAGTTTGAGTTTATATAGGATTGGGGCGTGAAATATAGGCCGTTGGATGACCTTAATCTCCTCGATGGAAATAGGATCGTCGATAGAATTTCTATCGACCTCGACACTTTTTGTATCTGTCGATGGAATTTCCATCGATGATATTATTTCCATCTGACGTTGCATATTTGCAACTTTGCAACGTCAAAACCCTTATTTGCTAGGTCCATAGCCGGCCAAAATAGCCAAAATTTGTGTTATAAGTGTCCCATAGGAAGGGGCTTAGCAATTATTTGATCAGAACCCTGGCTACGTGGTGCATATCATCAAACTAGATCTTTTAGTTTTAATGACATAACCAAACAGATATATATGATTAACAAACAACCTGAGGAATCCCCAAAACCGATTTCCCATGTTCGTTTTTTCACGGGATCCATTTTCATGTGATCATTCGCATAATTCAGGCCAGAGATTACTCAAGAAAAAAAATAAAAATCCATTGTTGAGTTTGAAATGTATACTAGTTTTGGGGTGCATATTGCGTATCAACTCGTGGTGGCTAATCATAGTCAGTCTAGAATTATTGCTCCCTTATTTATTTTTTTTTCTCGAACAGACCAAGTAGATTAAGCAAGCTAGTTGTTCATGGCAACAGCCTGAACAATGCTCAAGTTAAGGTAGCTTACACAAGAGGGGAACCGTTCTGTTGGAACCCCTTGAAAGTCAGATAAAGCATACATACTAACAACAGGTTTTAATAGTGGCTTAGAGTTTAGCCTTACAGGAAAGCAATTAAATTGTCTGAAATAGCAAAAGAGTTCAACACATCCATCGATGTGTTCATTGTCTGCAGGTTTGTTCGGGGATCTCCATTTCATCTTTAGCTTCTTCACCACTTCCTTGTCTTCAGTTAGGATGTTGCAGGTACGCTTTCTCCTTAACTGGTGCCATTTTAGTGCAGCTAAAGCCCCTAGAATCCTGCCTGCTTTAGGTTGTATTACTCCGCAGTTGAGGGCTTGGTGCTCTGAGATTGCACCTTCTTCATCTGTAATGATAAGCACAATGATAGCAGTCTGTATGTTAGAGTTCCATACATAGAAACTGTGAGCAGTTAAAACCTCTTGTAGGACTAGGACTTGGGCATTTTCTAACTGATTTGGGTTAGGGTTTCTGTTTAGGGATGAACTGACATAGTTTGTGTTGCAATCTGTAAAATGGCTATGGATGAGAGCTATAGTTACAGCTGGTGACTGTTGTGTGTTCTGGAAACACTTAAGGCATCTTGCCTTCCAAATATACCAAGTTGAGACTGCACAGAACTGACTGAGACTGACATTAGCAATAGGTGAGTCATTGCTATCACTCAACCATGACTGAATCCATTCCTTGACAGAGAGGTTTCCTAGTCTGTTCACGTTATAGCCCAGGCCAAACCATACCGCTTTGCTGTAAGCACATAATAGCAGAGTGTGGCTATCCGTTTCTGGCTCCTCATTACAGAAACTGCAGTACGAAGGGATAGAGTTTATCCATCTGCTAATTGTATTTCTTACAGGCAGGATTCCTTGCACACATTTCCAGATAAATACCTGTATTCTCGGGAGAATGTGTAAGTCCCATATCTGTTTCCATACAATCATATTTGTACCCGCTAAAGGAGTACTCCCATTTACCAGGTAAATATATACTGATTTTACACTAAACTTTCCATTGGAGTTTAGTGGCCAATACAATCTGTCTGGTTGATTTTCCGATTGTTTTAGGTCTATAGTTAATACATTTTGGACCACATTAGCTGGTAGAACCTGGTTAAGAAAATCTGTGTTCCATTCCCTAGTTTCATTGATCATGACATCACTTACATGGAGAAGAGTGTTTTCTATGATGGGTACTATCTCTGACTTATCAATGATGTTAGGGTTGGTCATTGGGATCCAGTTGTGTTTCCATAACCTAGTTTCTTTTCCATCTCCTATTTCCCAAGCTGCTATCTCTTGAACTAGCTTAATGCCCTGCCACAGGCCTCTCCATAGCCACGAACAGTTTGATTTTGGTTTTTCTAGGGTCAAAACATGAGTCGTTTTGAAGTATTTTGTTTTTAAGACTGACACCCACAAAGCTTCTCTCTGCTGGGTCAGTCTCCATGCCATTTTTGTTATCATAGCCTGGTTGAACTTTCCATATTGTTTGAAACCTAGTCCTCCCATTCCTTTTGGTTTGCAAATAGAGGTCCATGACTTTAGGCATAGTCCTCTAAGGTTATCTTGATCATGCCCCCACCAGAAAGCACGGTTTAAGGCATCCATTTTCTTTATGACTGCCTTTGGTACAACGAAACACGACATTTGATATGTAGCTAGAGAATCCGCTACATGTTTAATCATGACTCCTCTCCCCGGGGGGGAGAGAAGCTTACTTGCCCAACCTTTGAGCCTTCCTTTTAGTTTGAGGACCAGAGGCTCAAAGCATTGAATCTTTGATCTGTGGGTGAAGAGTGGGACGCCTAGGTACTTATCATCCAATGCTATTCTTCGCACTTTAAGGATATTTAGTATATCCCTAATGACACAGTTTGACACCGATTTGCTAAAGAAAATTCCTGACTTATCATAATTTATGAGTTGTCCTGAGCCTTGACTAAACTTCTCTAGGATCTTAACCAGGTTTTTGCTTTCTTTTTTGTTAGCCTTGGCAAAGATGAGACAGTCATCCGCGAAAAGCAGATGAGAGATAGTAGGAGAAACTTTTGCAAATCTGATTCCAGTGATTAATTTTTTGTTTTCTGCCTCCAAGAGGACTCGAGAGAGTCCTTCCATGCACAAGATGAAGAGGTAAGGAGATAGGGGGTCTCCTTGCCTTAGACCTCTAGAAGGTTTGAAAAATCCTGTAGGAGACCCATTCAGCAGCACTGCACTGGCAGAAGTTGAGACACACTGGTGAATAAGGTCAATCCATTCTTGACAGAAGCCCAGCTTCATCATTATTTTTTCTAAAAATATCCATTCCACTCTATCGAAAGCCTTAGACATATCAATTTTAAGGCCCATATAACCTTCTTTCTTCTTTTTGCTTTCTGTTCTCATGGTATGAACCACTTCGTGAGCAATTACTATATTATCTGCTATTTGCCTACCAGG
>JAJJMA010059455.1:0-14425 GCA_023529015.1 Papaver nudicaule
CATGCTTTGTTTGGTAAAATATTTCTTAGTCAAATCCTAAACCTAGCCTATGCTCCTTTGATATTGCGGGGATGTTTATGATTTTCTAAAATTTTCATGCATTTCCGAAAAATACTTTCCTTAAACCAAATCACTTGCCATACGATTTATTTGGAATGAGAATCCATAAGCATGGAAACAAAATCACTTACTAAATCCATGGTTACCCGGGAAGTAATTTGTTACCTTTGTTAAGTCACGCGCGGCGCCGGCTGTAACCGGTTTGGTTAAAATGAAGATTGGTCGGACTTGCCATAATCCTTACCGTCTATTGTTCCGGTCTGTCTATCGATATTTCTATCTAACCTTTGTAAAGTCAGTACTAATTAACGCATCCTCTATTATTTCGGGTTAGAGCCAGGTTTATATGAGCCATGGTTGGTCAGTGCGTACTGCATAGACGCATCATGTTAAGCACTGATCACGTGATAATGATATACATAAACGATAAACACATTAAAATGTAGAACATTTGCATCGTATTCAGCACAAAACGCAAAATTTAGAACATTTGCATTGTATTCAGCACAAACCGCATTCCAAGTGAAGCTTGGGTGTACATTGCTTTGTTAGCTTTGATTTCAATTAGTATATCGTTGATCCATGGTCCATAGAGGCAAAACACAAACCAAAGACAAAGGGTTGTAAGAGACAGAGAACGGACTATTCCTTGCGGCTATATAAAAGATGACGAAAGTAGTACATGTTGGTCGGTTTGGTCAGTTGGGCCACGGCATAATTTCTGCCGTCCAATCTAAAACGATCTCAGCCGCTGAATGACTCAAGACAAACACCATTCTTCCTTAGAATATTGATGACTAGGTATCACGCCGGCCTGCGGCCGGCGCTCAACCTTTTGCCGACTTTTGGAAGGTTTTCTGAGCCTCAACCCAAAAATTAAGCCTCGTTGTTAAGTTGGTTGAAAAAGCCAGGGCCTACGGCCCGGGCCATGGATGAAAGTGTTGAGTTGGTAGGTTTCAAACAGTAAATTAAGTTTTGACATATGCTCATAATCCGAGTCCAAGGACAGTAATAACTAAACCAATAATCAAAAGAGAAAAAAAAAATACCTAGCATCAATATCCAAGGGTTTCCATAGGCTTGCCTTCTCTTGTTTGTCTATATTGTCTCACTGATCCTACTTTGCCTCCCAAACCCTGTCAACACAATTGAAGCCAACCAAAAATTCACCAAATAATTGATCACTTATATGACTAATATTAGATTATTTTTTTAATCAGTTGGTCACACACCAATGAAGATTCATACTTTTTTCATAATGTGCCCATACTAAGCAGCGGCATGTATAATCAATTAATTGATCTAGCACTACTATATCCATAAACATCAGCAGCTTATACTCACTCTACATTCAACCGCGTAGACACCCCCTCATTATCCGACCATCAGTAGCACTAATTGCAAAGATATCGGAAGGACTTACTGATACCAAAAAGGATCTCTGATATTTTGTGTGAAGGAAACCCTATTCCTGCAAACAAAATATTTCAAAGTTGATTTAACATACTTGCCCTAAAATCCCAAACATTTAACATTAAAGAAACAACATTCAGGGGGGAAAAAAAGAAAAAGAGAAGAATAGTAATAACGTTGTATGCATGTAAAATTATTTTGATCTCAAATTTCAATTATCTCCGAACCCTTCTTTTGTCAGAGCAAATATGCTTTTAATTCCAGGATACTTCAGCCTATGGTTTGTTAGTACAACATATATCACATTCTGTGTATAATAATTTAATACACGCGAAAAACTTGTTCAGAATCCAAACGTTGTACAAATAGATACGAAATAAGATAATCATTTATAAGAAGCATTAGCCTTTCGGTTCCAAGATATTGAACTACTATTAAAACAACAGTGCAATCAAAAGACCATATAATTCCTTTCCATACTTCCAGTTTCACTAACTTAATGCAAAATCGTCTAACGAATAAGAATTAGTACTTGTTAGACGATTTTGCATCAAGTTGAATATTAGCACAATTTGTGGAGTAAGATTCAAAAGTCAGTTTAAAAGCTAATAAACAAAAGTATACAGCACAGGTGAAGTATAAAATCAGGGATAGCCTCTTGGTTCTGCTTTTCAAAATCACCTGAATATTCGTAGAATTTGTGGAGTACGATTCAAAAGTCAGATTAAAAGCTAATAAACAAAAGTATACAGCACAGGTGAAGTATAGAAGTATAAAATCAGGGATAGCCTCTTGTAACTACTTTCCAAATTTACCTTGATGCACAATAAAATCCTATTAGTTTAGCAGAAACCTCTTATACCATGAAGATGAGTAATGGTCGAGATACTGTCTATATCCAAGGCATTAATATCCATAGGTATCTCCATAAACAGGACGATAACCATTTTATTATCTAGGCATGTATGTCCATAATTAAATAAATTGAATATTACCCAATTCCTCTGCATGCTTGATGTGTGCAACTGTTGTCGCGATGCTTGCAGCGCCTCCTCTCTGCCAATGTGCGATTCTGTTAAATTTTAAAATATTGGTTACTTCTGCGTATAAACACTAATAATTGGTACATTAAACGTATTCCCTTCCACCACTCGTCATCTTTTTAACTTCTTTTTGATTTCACTTGAAGGTAGCTGCAACATACAATGCAATGTATAACCTGGAAGAGTGGTATTAATTTTCCTAGCTTGAATTCGGTTAGCACTGATACATCTAACACGATATGATCTCCAATGCAGTGAATTTAGATGTACAAATGCTAACCAAGTTCAGCTAAAAGCCGCATTTTTTCTTTCCGTAGCATGGGGAGTTGAGCACGAATGAATGCAAAATTTAATCTGGCACACTCTCAACTGCACACATGTCAAATATTCTTGAATAAATTAGGTACTTAAAGACAAAGGCATATGTCAACGGCAAATTACTCACGCATTGTTCAACTTACCAGTTTTCCCACCATAACGAAGTGGGAGAGGCACTACCTAGAACAAAGAGAGATATGGCACATAATTTGCACATAGTAGTGGATTGAGTTGTTCAAATTTTCTGACTTGAATCAGTGTTGAACATGACCACAAACCCCTGTTTCTTCTATGTCTAAAACTTGACCTGAATCACCATGATTCCAACCACAAAAACAGTAAATTTATGAAAATGGAACGAACAATTTAGCTAACAACAAATGATTCGTCAACAGCTATATCTACGGTTCTATATTTTATATGGATCCCAAGGTGGTCTGTGAAAGCCGAAAGCAGACCAAGCTAATTCAATTCAATCCACTTAAGATAATATGGAGAAACAAACCAAAGTTACCCTGGTGCAACCTACAATTCTCAAAATTATTAGCCAACTAACAAAAGAATCATACTTCACTTGCAGGACGAAATAAACGAAAGTCGAAGACAAAAAAAAGAAGAAGAAGGGTTCGTACATTCTTCAAGGCTGCATAAGAAATGAAGGCAAATAAGTGTGCATCCATTTGTCGGTCCTTTCTAGCTCTTAATTCTGATGGTACAACCATTGTTAACCTGCAGCTAGAGAAACATACCTCCTGACTTTAAATTTGTTCAGGCGTGCCTAGGTATGTACACCTCACATTGCGATGATAGGTACCCCCACAGAGCAGCTTAGAATCCTGATGACGACAACAGATGACAATGAACCAACCCTTCCCACTTCCCATCTCAAGAACTATCACAGGACTTCAAGACCTTCTCTTGCCGAAGTAGGAACCAAGCCAACCAAGGCTCATGGGGATACCAACCATACCTAGGTCAGTATTACCGGCAATCGGCAACTATGCCAAGCCTAAACTCCAACATACCATACATAAATTAGCAAATGTCAGGTTCATGCACACCCATATGTTCCATAGCTCATAACCTATCAAGAGATTACAATTATGTGATGCATAAATCAGCCGGTGATGGGCTTGGAGACATATGGAGTGACATGAGGCTAGCATATTATCATATGATACCGAGTGATCATGATTCTCCTTTATTGTTGTTCAAACATCGTCTGAATAGTACAACCATCGTAGATAAAAAGAAACAGCAAAAAACAGTATATCAGTATATCAGAAAAGAAAAATGAAACTACAATGAGATTAACAAAATACAAACACCCAGTTAGCGTAGTCGGTTTTCCATTTAAATTAACAATCTAATCTTTCAATTTAACCGATAACAGTACCGATAGCAGAGGCCAACCCATACTATACTAAGTATATAACAATTTGCAGAACAGAAGATTGAAGGAGATGTGACTCACCAGAAGTACAACATCTACTTCATAACATAATATTCAGACTTTTAACCTGTATGGTGCACTTTGAATCTCGCCAGCATGCCACTATCTTGCATCACCTGCGAGATTAAATAAGAAAGGAACTAAAAATCAGAGAGAATTGAAAAGAAACGACGACAGCCAGAGGAAACGACATGGTGAAAGAGAAAAGGAAACAGCGAGAGAGAAATCCGAAACATAGAGACAGAAGTTAAAAGCCACGCGGAAATATTTTCGAAACTATGACCCACATAGTCATGGATTTAGAGTTAAATACCAATTGATCACATGAAACACATTTCATACCACAGAAGAAGAATACTAAGACCCGCAGTAGAGACTAATTAGTCTTGAACAATTTATCAAACATCGTACCTGAACTCGAGGTTCCCTCAAACTTGATTGCATACGACATTTTGTCATAGCACCAAATCCCCACCTACAACAATTATGGATCCGTTACCAGGTGTAGATCCAGCTATCTATCAGTCATGCTATAACTATCCCCAGTTGCTGACGGAAGCAGTAAATGTTTAGGAAACTTGGATTTTACCTGAGCAAAAATGAAGATGCATAATGGTGTCAAATAATAAGCATCAATTACAAACTTGCAATCCCCATATGTTGTCATGTGACGTTACTATCATAGAAGATAGAAGTAACATATTTCTTTCGTTAGGCGATCTAAAGGATGCTCTATAACACGTGGCTTAGTGATTTGGAGAATGTGACCTTAAATCTAGATTTGATAACAGAAGTTACGAATTTTAATCAAAAGAAACTCAAAAGAAAATTACAACAAAATTGGTGTATACCTGAGTTACTTGAAACTGTAAGTCTAAAAACAACTTTTAAACATTTTTGATCCAATTTTGCAATTCACAACCCAAACTCAATAAGTTATCATTCACAAAATCTAACTTGTGGAAAACAAACTGAAACTAATGGTGAGAAAGAAAAAGCATTCTTGATTGAGACTCACTTTTTTTCCTTTTTCTTCTCCAACCCGAATGGGAGATCATGAGAATCAAACAATGGGAGATCATGAGAATCAAACAGTTGGTAGAATCTTCAAAACAATACCTGAGCTTTGTGGAACTGATTCTACAGAATTTGGGCAATCTAGCACTTCGTCATACTCCAATGGATGTAACCTTAGCCTTTTACTCCTGAAATATCATGCAAAATATGACATGACTAAACGGTACAAATTCCTCTGGTAATTGTGAGAGCTATAAGTGATAAAAGATATTTTATATCCTGGAGTAGCAATGATAGTCAATTTTCTTACTAAATTCTCCAGGTGCGCATGTGTCTGAGTGTCAACTTGTTCATTCGAATGAACTGCTTCATTAACTTTAACACCATGTTCACCAATTTTTGCTTTTGTTTCACTCGTTTTCCGCTGTCTGTCCCTTTCCCACCGGGCTTTAGCAGCCAATGATCTTGCTTGTCAATTTGCAAGTAAGATTTTAACTGTAAACTAAACCAATGAATGATCTTACACATTGCTGTTTTCGTAATTCTGAGTCAAACCAATGATTTTTGTCTTGCCTTACTAAGTACAGTGTTCTATAAAAAAAATTAAAAAAACAATAACACACCCATACAGTAATCGTGAATCTCACCTTTGTTCTCCGAATTAGGAATTGATTAGGTTCAATAGGGCTACATGCCCGCTCATTAACCTGTTAATTAGAAATGTAGTTTAAAATCAATTGCTTACATATGGCCAAACACACTACAACTACACTTGTATGGCGTAAAAAACGTTGTTACCTGGAGATCATTTTTTTTTCCTTGTCTCTCTTTCTCCAATCTCTTTTTCTCAAGGTTCACAATTGATTACCTGTTATTCATTCATCGTCATTGTAAGCAGTATTTTCTAAGGTCATAAAAGGCTTGGATTGCAACAAATCGCTGTAAATGAACTGAGATTGGACCGCATTTAAGACTCAAAATGGGGTATTGTCACATATTATCGATTATCATGCTTCACGTAAAACTTAAGATGTAGATGTCTAGGAAACCTATTCACTGCACCGTTTCAAATACCTGCAGGCACAATCTCACGACACAAAAATACTAACTCAATATGCTAGAATATGGCATATTGAATCATTCCCCAAAACCCCTAGAGCAGGGCATGCAAAGAGGATTTGAAGACATGGCATCCAACAATTAGTCCCTCGTTAGTAGATATCTTGCGGAGGTGATTTTGTAAGAAGAGGAAGCGGACAATTAATATATGATACCTATGCTCACAGGACATCATATCTATATTTATATTACCAATAAACAACAAATATTAATCCGTGAAAAAAAAAATTAAATAACCAAAAACCCTAGATGAATCATGTACCTGTTGGGATAAAACAACCAATCGAATCAATGAATCAAATCAATATCTGCAGCAGTAAACAAAAAAAAAACAAAATAATTAGAACGAAGCTTAAAAGAAATCTAACAATTGCCAAACAAAGGAAAAGAAAAAATTTGGCTAGGGTGTTAAACCTGCATCATCGCAATCAAATTAAACCCTAATAAAATCTGAAGCTAAAATTAAACCCTTATTAACCCTAATTAACAAATAAGAATTCAGTGTTTTTTCACGATCAATCTTCTGTCGGTGAAAATCAAAATTGTCGTTGAAAGCTACACCCAAAGCCAAGTTCGAACTGATTTGTACGGGTGAACTTATTTAGGGAGGACTTAACAGGACGGCCTTTGATGATAATGGTGCGTCTTCTGATTTGAGTATGCTAGGGTTCTTAGTGAAAAAAGAAAAAAAATTGGTACGGTGGATGTCAGGCAGTGTAATAAGGAGTATAAAGGTTATAGTCCACTTAAAAAGATGGCTCACGACGAATTTCGTGCGTCGGATGGATCCGATCTGACGCCCCGCGAATGACCGGAAATTATGCATTCTCCACCCCAGGATCGATTTCGGACGGTTCGGATGTCACGACTTATAGGGACCATCTCCCGTTAATAAAGAGACTAGGTATCACCCCAGCCTACGGCTGGGGCTCAACCTTTTTATTATTTTTTATTGGTATTTTCCGGGACTGATAAGGTTCCAGTGCTATGCAGGTCAGGTCATAGGCCCTGGCCGTGGGTTAGCAAATTCTATTTTTTTTTCTTTTTTTCTTAAGAGTTAGTCGGGTTTATGTTTCAGGTGTTTTGCAGGTCGGGTCAAATCAGCCGGGGCCTACGGCCCCGGCCGTGGGTTAGCGAATTCTAAAGTTAGCCGGGGCTTATGTTTTCGGTGTTTGGTTGGTCGGATCAAATCAGCCGGGGCCGTGGATTAGTAAATTCTAGAGTTAGTCGGGGCTTATGCTTTTGGCGTTGGGTTGGTCGGGTCAAATCAAGAGGAGTCGTAGGGTTAGTAAGGGTTGGTCGGTCAAATAGCGAGGGATATTTAAACTTAATCAGCTAGTTCTTGTAAATATCACAAAAAATATCTCACGTACACGAAAAAGTGTGTCTGACTCTTCACAAATATCTAGAAAATAAAAAAAATACTTTGTTTACAAATGTTTTAACTGTACCATCATGTGCAGTATTTGCGTGTGAAGGTGCCCCACGACTTGCTCAAACGTCGGCCAACACAGGGTAATCCCGTCATTTGAATCAAAATAGTAAATCCCGAACTCCATATTCTTCTCCTCCCTTCCCTGTTCTCTTTCCTTTCTCCCTCTCTCCTTTTTTTTTCTTCTTCTGGGTTCCCTTGATCCGTCTCTTTCTTTCTTTTTTCCTACTACCCCAATCTAATTTCCATTGTTAAAATCCTTAAGTCGGAACTGAAGTATGTTGTTGTCGTGGTAGTTGATGCAAAAATCAAAACGGGTGGTGTTGTCGACGACGAAGGGAAAATTGCTGTTTGTGACTTTGGTCCATCTGATTTTGTAATCAGGTTTTTAGTTTCATGAGTTTCTATGTTTTTTTTCCAGAGAGTAGGGAGGACTTAACAGGACGGCCTTCGATGATTATGGTGCGTTAGATGGTTCCGATCGTACGCACGCGGATTAAAGGCGCCAATGCATTATGAGCCCTCGGATCTATTTCGGACGGTTCGGATGACACGACTTATAGGGACCATCTCTCGTTAATAAAGAGACTAGGTATCACGCCGGCCTGCGGCCGGCGCTCAACCTTTCGGTAAATTTCGAAAGGTTGTCGGAGCCTACGATCCAAGAGTTGAGGCACATTACAAAGTTGGCTGAATAAGCCGGGGCCTACGCCGTGTATCGAAGTGTGGAGTTAGTCGTGTCAAAGTAGTCAAGGCTCAACCTATATGTACGAAGGTACCATACTGACGATTTAACAACCAAGTTAGTGTTTGACCATTAAGAAGGAGATGGCTTAACAATAAATAAAGATACTGGAACATGCATCTAATCTTTATTTTTCCATTAATGAAAAGAAAATGACTACAAAGTTTGTGGTAATAATAAGCACCACCTGTACAACTAACTCGAGAGTGTGTTATGTTCTAACTCAAGAGTGACTAATCTATAGTGCCTTTTTTTTCTAACTCATCTGTACAACTAACTCGAGTGACTCATTTGTAGTGCATTTCTTTTCTTGGTAAATGAATTCAAACCGCTTAAACAATCAACTGCTAAAGTTCTAGTTGTCCACTTAATCTACAGATATATATCGGAACTCAGGTAACCCCTGCATGCTAAAATGTTGAATTTCTGCCAAAGATCCTGACAGATGCAAAGCCATGAAAAATAATTTTAAAACATTGATGTTTCTGCTCCTAGCTGAGAAACGAAAAGGCATTTTAATTAAGGGAAATATTACACCTAAGGTTTCATGTACTATCTCAGTATGAGGTTCTGCAGTGCTGAGTTGAAATCTTACCTGCCGTTCTATTTCGCGTTGGCTTTCCACCTCCAACCGTGCTACGCACTACAGGTGTTCCAGACTTTCTCTTTCACACTGTCGCTTTTCTTCCCACCTCTTCTTCGCAGCCACCTCAAGGACTTGATATTTCTGGTGGAATCAAGAGATATACGTCCAGGATTGTCGAGTATTGAGGGTCAAATCTATTGCAGGGTTTGGTGGTCAATGCCACTGTTAAAAAAATAGATTCGACCCTCAATATTCGAAAAATCCAGATGTGATCAATGCCATTGTTCTCTCAATTTATTCAAAAAGCACTCCCATGGTTCTCGTTTGGGTGAAATTGGAAGAACCTTCTTCTCCTTGTCTATAGAAACCCCAGTATATTGCAAGGTGAAGACGGTTTTTATAAATACTCAGACATGCCAAAACAGGTAGGAAACAAATGTCTACGCACCTTATTCATCAGGTATGAAGCCAAGCACGTAACTACACAAAAAGAAATAAGCAGGCATGCAAATTCTGATACTGGGATTCCAATAAACAAAAGGAAGAATGCCCATCAATACCTTCAAACAGAGGCATACATCGTCACCATAGAGCGCATATCAATGCAAGTAATCAAAAATGGCACTTGTTCAAAACATGCCTCCGCGATCAGCACAAATCAATGCAAGTAATCCAAAATGACTCTTGTACAAAAGCCAAGCACATCATTAAGCTCTCTATGTCTCTGATTTAAATCACCTTTGAACAATAGAATTCACTATCCCAAACACCACCACCCTTCACCGTCATAATTTGTTGGTAGCACTACAAATCAAAATTACAAAGACCCTAAATTAATGCTCACAAATTGAAACCTAAAATATTGCGAACCTAATATGAAACCCCAAATTGAACCGAAAGCGAAAAGAAAAAAAAACATATTGAACAACAATATCAAAATCACAATCAACTTACCCCTAAAACCCAAGCACCCTTGGTCCTGCAACCTCCTCCTTGTGTTCTCTAATTCAAATCACCTTCAAAGTAAATTCATTAACCCATTGATACTCCTAGATTAGTAAGCTCTGATTTGAAGAGAGAATCCAGAACGATGGTTCCCATGAGGATTCAGAGAATTCGAAGGTGGTGGATGCGGTGCACGGTTCAGTCTATCCTAACGCCATTTTAAGGCTCCTGTTCGATGTAAGATTAACTTTTCACACATATCCTATATTCAGAGTTCAAGATTTTGCTAGGAAGTGTCATGGTACCCTCTCACACAAATGCGGTACACCCTCGAGTCTGATATACATAAAATATTGCTTGTGACTATGTGGAATATGTATGTGTACAAAGTAAGAGATAAGAGGCAGCAGAAAAATCACCTTCAATGGAAGTTGGTGGTCTTACACCCATGTCATTGCTTCTACTGTCTCATTTCGATCCCTGTGCCAGTAAGAGTCATGAGTTAGACTTTTAGATTGAAATTAAGAACTTTGATAACATAATACATATAATTTAGTCATGTAATGATAAGACTGGAGCTAGCTTTATACTTTAATCTATATACGTCCACCTGCGAAATTGGTTTAATCGAAATAAGAGCCCTCAATACGTAAGATCTTAAATACTTTATTTGTGTGAAAGACATCATATTCGCCAGATTTGAAAGCGATATGCCAGCGCATCATATCCTGAGTAGGTGTTTATAGGTACAGGAGTTTCCCAGAAGTGAATGGATCATATCAAAGAAAAATAAAAGAAATATTAGTTAAGATTGTGTCGCCCAAACAAAAACTGCATTGTGTCGCCCAAGCAAAAACTGCCTCCATCTGAAATGGGTGTCTCTTTGAGCAAAATAGTGGATTCTGCAAACAATAAATTTTCGAAGAAAAATATTGATTAGGCGCAGAGAGACCTTTCTTTTTCCGTCAAGACAGTTAGATAAATACATCTAGGCCCATCGTGTAAGGTTCATGCATGCAGAAAAGAGAATTTTCACTTGCAAAAGAAAAGAGCCTCAGTTATTTACAAATGAACGCACCCATTTAATATAAGCATGAGTTGAATCCTACACACACATTTACAAATGTTAAAACATAAAAAAAATCAGGTACACATTACTCCTGATCTGAAATGTCTCTTGTTTCAGACTGCACATATAAATATTAGTTGTAATACAGGTCCGGGTTATCTGGAAAGAGTATCCTCGTGAACCCCCTAAACAGGAAAGAATGTTCTCGAAATTCATGTACCAAGTTTACTCATCGATTAACTGGCAATTATCACTTCTGTAAGTAATTCAACATTGTACTAACCTAATAGTTTGTATCAAAATGACCCATACATAGATTACCTCGTTGTCATTCATTGCATTCATAAGACCACTATCAGCACGCGTGAAGCTGATCCATCAACTCAGTGGGAGAAATCTATCATGGTCTCATGGAATAAAACTCACACAACATCAACCCACTACAGGAAGGCAGCTCCAAAAGCTATTTCTCCCACTTTCATGGCATGGTTAGCAAGATTTTTTGTAACAATCAAGAAAATAGAGGAGATCAGAATACGATAACAAACAGAAATACTAAGATAAGGTTTGTACCTTGCCAAGATTCAGTCAGTAATCAGTGGTCCCTATGTTTACTATGGAAGTTACCTCCAGGCCGAAGAAATGGGTGCTACAGTAGCAAATTCAATTTGATATACTAAACATATTTATAACACCCACTTTTCTTAAAATCAGTTAACACTCTCAATTATATCAGAAGTAAATCCACTCGCAAGCAGATAGAAGTAACATATTTCTTTCGTTTGGCGATCTAAAGGATGCTCTATAACACGTGGCTTAGTGATTTTGGAGAATGTGACCTTAAATCGTATCTAGGCCAGAGAGTCTGCCAAAAAGGGGGAAACTGATGACCCGGAACTGTAGATAGCAAGAGATTGCACTTGCCTAAAATAATTTTGTGTTCATTGCACTGGCAAAATAAAATACAATGGCACTCATAGTTAGAACAGAACCACTACACTGAACTAAAATTGAATCACATCAGAACAAATTTGTGTACCTTATGAGTATGCAAACGTAAAATACCGTACTTGTACCAATCAAATTCTGATTAGTATTCAACCAAAAACACAGGTAATCAACATAAGAGTGTGTATATTACCTTGGAGTCTAGGATCAAATCAAAATAAGATTAAAAGCCATGAATTCCTTCCAGGGTTGAGATTTATATTCTCCACCGCAGGACAACAATTAGTAAACATTAGATACATCATAGAGTACAAATAAGTGTAAACTGACTACCCCCTACCTCATGAACGGGCTTTCTAAACATAAGATGAATTGGTACCTCAATACATTACGTTGATTAGTACATAAACCTGTGTAACAAACATCAGATTCATTAAAACCACAGACCTCTACATTGGATAAATTCTCTTGACCTGGATTGCATAACACAGACCTCACATGCAAACACAAATCAAAATTAGAGGCTGATTAGTAACCATGAATTATTAAAGCATGAATTTCTTGTTTATTGAATTTGTCAACAACTAATCAACCCGAAATTTGAAAACCAATTATTGGGTCGGATTAAAAAAATATATAGATTATTAAAGCATGAACTTGTAACAATTCATTCTGCTGAGGTAGGCAGAAAATTATGACATCAATAGAAATTCAACTAACATATGACGAAAGTAGATTTATATTTTAGCTTTATGAATACGCATTAAGCCATACGACGAAAAAAATAAAACCTAACAGCAAAAATTGAGTCGAGTTAACCTGGAATAATCCAATTTAAAAATCAAATAATACCTCACAAAGTACAGAAATTTGGAATTGAGATTATTTACCTGGATCGTGTACATCCATTGATGTAGTAAGAACGATGCATCTATCTTTTGGTTTCGTTGAAGAATAAATCAACCGTTCAACAAATTCTGATTACTTAATTGATTGCTTGTTTCATTCTTTTTTAGGTTTTGAGTCACTAATAAAACCTAAATCTCGGAAGAGAGGAAATTTTAGGGTAATCAACACAAATCAACTTTCTGATTCCTTCGTTCTTTTTAGGTTTTGAGAAACGGGAAAAATCGTTCAATTGAAAAGCATACCTGTGGAAGAAATTCACAGAAAGATTGGGGAGGTTGATTCCTCAAGATATATTTGGCTGATGAATACCCTAATCCATAAACAAAAGAGTGTCCGCATCTGCAAAATCCATTGTTAGGGTTGTTAACAAATTGCACCTGCAAAGTTAAAATTCCCTAATCCATCAATCAAAAAATCAGGGAGAGGAAGCTACAAAGATTGGGGTACGTTGACATATTTGCTAGGTTTTCAGAGAAGAAAATCGATCCTTGCTAGGTTTTCAGAGAAGAAAATCGATCCGAGGCAAAACATAAAACTTTGCCGGAAATCTATTTTTCTTATATATCAGACGACCAAATAGATGGACGGCCTCTATGACTCCCGAGATTTCTTTTGTCATCAGACGGTTCAGAATGACTTTTGAATCATAAGAGATTCAGGCCGCAAGATATTTTCTTACTTTTGGAATCATACGGCCAGGAATTACTCCCACTTTTGAGGGACGGCCACGTATTACTCCCACTTCGGACGGTCCGGATGTTGCGATTTACAGATACCACTTCTCGTTAATAAAGAGACTAGGTATCACGCCGGCCTGCGGCCGGCGCTCAACCTTTTACCGATTTTCGGAAGCTTTTTGAAGCCTACATCCCATAAGTTCAACCAATAGATTATCTGAGGCCTACGCCCCGGTCGTGGATCAAAGTGTTGGCCTGGTCGTGCAAAATTAGTCGGGGCTCAACCTTTTTGTTAATTTTATATGCCGACAATGAGATGGTCAAATCAAATTAGCCGTCTCAGATGTTGATCAAAGTGTGTGAAGTTAATGTGGTTGACTCCGTAGGCCGTCGCTCAACCTTTTTGTTAATTTTTATAAGCTGGGGTTGAGTTGGTCGAATTAAGTTAGCCGACCATTATCCCGGTTGTGGATCAAACTGTTGAGTTAGTTGGGTCGACGCCGTATGTTGTTGCTCAACCTTTCGGTAAATTACGCCGGCCTGCGGCCGGCGCTCAACCTTTCGTCGATTTTTTGGAGATTACCGAAACCTACAACCTAAAAGCCGAAACAATAGATTTGCCTGAAGTAAATTTGATCACTCAATCTTAAAACAAATTTTGATCACTCACGTTTTTTTTGTTGTTTTCTTC